>JACEHZ010000067.1:0-125000 GCA_017893485.1 Hemerocallis citrina
TGACTCCCGATGCTCCTGGCTATGGTGCCTGGTTCCTGCTCGCCTCTACGAATGCTCCTAGCATTTGGTATAGTCAGGCTAATTCTGTTCCCACATTGAGGCTAGCGTCATTGGATTCGCTGCCCTCACCCTCTGTCTGCCCGTTTCGGCTGCTCCTGGTTCTTCCAGACATCTAAATGCTAAATTTTATTATTAAGTTTCAATTATAGTGTTAACCCACATCATACTAGTAGTAGTCAAAACATATGTACTAGTCTTCATTTATATATAAGAAGGGTTACATTAGCATTGCCATAAGTACAGTCAAAACATTACTACCATAAGTGTAGTCAAAACATCACACCGTCATAGTTCGATTTTACAAAAAGCATTGTTCTATATACATTAAAACATCACACCATACATCATAGGCTTACAAAAAGCATTATCCTATGTACATCAAAAAAACATTGAAACAAAACATCATAATATCCTTCATAGGGCTAGATCACACATATCCCTCACAGGGTGATCTCCCGTAGCAGAGTGCTCGGCTGCAGTCAGCTGCTCCAACTGGGCTTGCTGTTGGGCAACCTTTGTCTGCAACTCCCCAAGCATGTACTCCAACTGAGCCAACTTCTCATGATGCTGGTGTTTCATTAGCATCACCTTCGCCGAAAGCCTCCTCTTGGACCTCTTCAACCTTGCCACTTGTCTGTCTGTGGCCATTAGGGCCTGGTCGCAGTTTTTCAAGCGGTCTTCTAAATGCCCATGACTCCATCTATATGTGGAAAAATACTGGAACAGTCGGCCGATGGCCAGCTCCACGGCAGTAGGCTGTGGAGGTGGAGGTGGGGTAGTCGGAGTAACTACTGGATTTGGTCCAGCCTGAGTCCCATTTGCTTATCCATTCTGTGTGTTTTCCATCTGTCAAGAGAAAAACAATACAGGAATTAGTTCGAATATAGAAAATTCTAAAACATAAGTTGAAAAGAGCAACAACATGAATTATAATAATCTACTACTGGGTAAACCCAACTCTCCTAGTGGCATCCAAGTCTATTTTTTAGTTGTATTGAAAATAGTCTGAAGGTTGCTTGGATACCAACTCTGTAGCGCCCCGAATTCCTATATTGGCGATTCGTGACACAAACCAGAATCTTTCCTTTAAACAGTCATAATACAGGAAAAATTTAAACAAATTTTATTCCATAATGTTTATAAGTCTCAAGTGTTACAATACACAATGTTCCAGAAATTATAAATTAGAGTTTACAAAAAAATTGTGAATAAAGAACACTTGATACTATCACTCGGACGCACCCTCTGGCTTGAGCTTTCCTAAACTCCACGGATCGGCATCTAGCACCTAAAAGAGTGGGCACGTCAGTACTTCTACTGACACAATGCTAATAAAAGCAGCGATCTTCAAACTTGACAAATCAAGATTTAATGCACAAGGAAAAGTGATTTAAAGATAGGAAAGTGTAATTGGGTTAAAGGTGTTTGTGTATGACATGACCCAGTAATCTAATGCACAGGTCAAGATGCACTTATTCTAATGCAAGAAAAACTTTAGAAACGCATGCATCCCATACTACATACGCCCAAATCAAGCCGTTGTCTCCAAGTTCAGGGTTTGGAACCCCCGCCATGCATCCTACTCTTGTACCCATCCTGTTCCTGATAGATAGAACGTGGTTGATGAGGTTGCAGATTAATCTGTCCAATCCGTTACTGCAGTCACTTAGTGGTGTCCCTGTTTTTCACTAGTGCCCAATGCCCGGACCTCACTCAAAAGCGGTGACGAACTGAAGATACACCGCAGCATATCTATGGCACCGAAGATTCACAGGATCGCAGCCCCATGACCCGTTCGTGTCTACCAACATAGAATTTGAAAGTAGTGTAGGGTCTACCTCCCTAACTCTGACAGGAATCCCCTCCCGTTCTTACCACGGTTCTTCAGGAATCAACAGAGCGAGATACGCACCTGCAGCACGTATCCCTAATGACAGGAGAGTACAACACCCGATTAATAGTTTGCTAGAAAACTAATGAAATTTATAGGTACCGGTATTTCTAACTAATACTGAGTCTACCTGGTTGTTTTATAAGGTACGGTTACAAACTTAATCAATAATCTAAGTTATACCTAGTCTCATGTAGTTTCCCCAACTAGAAACCCTAGTTTCCGTCTATCAACCCACGGCTCCGGCGACGCGATTACCTTGCTTGCCACATTCTCTATCTCGATTCTCGCTCAAAATCTCAGCCCGCGATCATCTCTACGACTCTGTCGGCGCACGAGTTTGTCCATTTTAAATATTGAGGTGGAAGTTCCAATTCTAGTCTAAGGGTTGACAGCTATAGGGTAACTTCCTAGGCAATACCAATGACTTAATCAAGGCTAAAACCCCTACCATGTCTTAACATCATAGGACATGAAAAAGACAAGCATTTAGGGTATAGAAATACCACTAACTCTCAATCCAAAACTTAGGAGTTGAGAAAATCACAAACATGCAAAAAGTGACAACTTCCAAGAAGACTGGATCTGTCCAGTACTTTTAAAAATTCATTCCTATTTCTACGCAACTTGGAATTACATGATTCTAGACTTTTTGGAAATCTAAGAGTCTCTACTCCAAATATCTAATTAAACATTTTCTCAGATTCTAAACACATCAACCCATAAAAGCAAAACTTCACAGACTATGCAATCTGAGCTGAAAGCGAAACACAGTCCGATCAAAATCCAAAATCAATTCAACCGTATGTCCAATGCTTATGAAATTTTAGATTCATTGACTAGACATATACCATTCAATCATATCCAAAAATTGCATCTAGATTCATAATACACAGAGGGTTATGACCTTTTAAATTTAGCATAAAATTCCTTCTGCTTTTCAGACAGGGTCTCTACCTCTCTATACAAATTATTTTTAAAACTCCATCAAGTGTTATCTAACAATTCTAAAATTTTAGAATCATAATTTAGACTAATATCAAAATCTACAGTAAAAATCTTATTTCAAGATCATGTACCAAAAAGTATTTATGAATTAATGAACTTCAATCTTAAGGCAGGGCAGATTCAGTTTCTGGTTTCAGACCAATTGCAAACTTATAATTGTTTAAAGTATCAAACAAACTCAGAAAAATGCGAAATTTGAAACTATAGTTTTAGAAACATTCAAGAGGTCCAGTACAAAATTTGGGCTTAAAATACCCTACCATTTATGAGTTATGATTTTTGGAAAGAGACCAAGTTTTCACAAAAATAACAGTTTTCTACTTGCTCACTGTCCGATGTTAAAGTGATTGTTTAAGCTGCTAAATGGACCCCAAATATTATGAAAATAATCAAGTGTGCTCTAGATTCATATCATAACATGCCCTAAAATTTTTACTTCAAAATTCTAAGTCATTTCTTAGTTAGAAAATCCTAAGCTTAACACATCACATACAAGTCTTTCATGGCTTCTAGTGTAAAAGTTGTACCTAATCATCATACTTAAGAGGTGAAACCCAACAAACACACATGCATGTCTTTAGATCAAGAATTTATAGGTACTGGAGAAACAATACCAGAAGGAATTGGTGAGCAACGATTCTAGGAGATGGAACCAAAGATTGCGCTGCTTAGTTTACTTTATTGCTAGATTTATTTCTTTTAAACATCCATGTGTGTAAATTCTTTATTTCATCCAATGTGAGCATGCAAGAAGGTGTCAATTTTGTATCATACTAGGTGTGTCTAATTCTACCAGTTACAGACAAATCAAGAAGCAAACATATTAAATTAACACAAATCACACAATCTGGATAGCATGACGTTGCTGTACAAAAACACAGATTACCGTTACTACAGAAAAGAAAATCTGGATCCGTCAGAAATTCTAGAAACTAGACTTTCTTCCAGTTCCAGCGAATATATATAATACATATAAAAGTTACAGAAACTAGGGTAAAAATCCTATTCTTTTCAAATTTTATTTTTAGACAACAAGTTATAGAATGTGTTCACATATATGTTTTAGGTCAGGAAACTCATCTATTAAATCTACAAAAGTTCAGGGTGGTTCCTACACATGTCTAGTCTCAGCCAAATTAATTTCATATTTTTATTTTACCGTTATCATATTCTATTTAATTATGAAACAGAAAGATATGCATAAATTTGTGAATATGGAAATTCAGACCTAGCTGTACTAAAATACTGATATCTAACATATCATATATCAGAATTCAAATCCGTTAAAATTTATGGAAAATAGATTCATGGGGCTATAATTCATGTTCAGCAAGTTATTTCAAATTACAACCGTAACATGGTCGCAAATCTGATACAAAAAGAAACAAACACCAGGCCAGAGTTTAATTTGATATAAATATGCTACAACTTAATCATAAAACCATATAGTTCATGCTAATTAATAATCAAAGTGATTCTAGATGTTTAACATGCATATTTCTAGGTTTAAGATGCAATTTTACAGTCATGGTAATCAATTCATCATATCAAATTCGATCGAGCATATTCAGTTCATCAAATAATTCTATAATATGGATCCAGTTATTCTTCATGTATACGTGCATATGCAATGTGCAAGGGGGACTAGGTTTTAGATCAAAGATGTAGGCACGATGTTAAACATATATTAGGTTAACTCGTGTAAACCCTCAATATACTTAACGGAATTCAAATAGCAGTACGATAAAAGAAGGATTTGGATCTACTTGCAGAGATCAAAGAATCATGAACAAAATAATAAACTAGTTCAAGAAGAGACTTGCTTTTTAGATGTTAATTTCGAATATTTAGAATAACAGGATAAGAATCCGGACGACGAATTCACGAACGGAAAACACAGAATCACGTGCGAACTACGTGTGATACACAAACAGCAATAATCCCACACAGCAAAACAGCAAATCCCTACTTCTCCCTAAACAGCAAACACCAAAACATTGGATCCCTTCTCAACTGAATACCAAACACTGGTTCAATCCCTCCCCTTCTTCTCAACTAGTCGACGGAGAGAGAGAGGGAGATAGCGGCGGCTCGACTGGCATCTGCAGCGAGGAGCGACAACAGCGTTGAGAGCGAGGGTAGCTGACGGCAGGGGCGCTGGCGGTCGGGAAGCGATGCAACGACGAGGAAGGTGACCAGTGAGTCGATGCTCTGTTTTAGGAGGAGAATAGAGGAGGTGGGTTCTTAGGTGCAGGGGAGCAGTGAAGGAAGAGCGATGGAGGTGCTCGGCGAGAGGACGACAGAGTAGGGGATCGGTGGTCGATTGTGGTGGCCGGAGAACGGGAAGGCGAGCGGCTGTGTTGGGTTCAAACGAAAGCAGAGGGTGATGGTGAGAGAGCGGCGGGAGATGGAGAAAGGGGTGAACAGGAGGGGGGTAGCTCAGTAGGCGGCTAGGGTAGAGGCTAGAGTTAGGAGCTAGGGTTAATATAATAGTATATATAGGGGTTTTAAGATGTAGGGTTATTGGGTAATTGGGTTAATGGGTTTAGGGTACGAGTTTAGGCTCCAAAAAGAGAAAAAACAATTATAGATTAATGAGATAGACATATTGTGGATCAATTTAAACTCAAAACACAAAAGAGCAAAATTTGCAGTGAGCCAAAAATAGCAGGATTCAAGCCAAAAGAGTACTAAACGATTAAAAGAGAATAAATGAGCTCAAGAAAAGCAAGATTTATTATTAAAATAAAATTTAGATACAATAATCAAGAAAAAGAAAATAAAATACAATAAAATCTAAAATAGAAAAATAGGGGGGAAATAATTAGCATTATATGGTTTATAAAATAAACTAATCATAATCATAATTGTAACAATAACAATAATAATAATAGCAATAGAAATAATAATAATAGTAACAATAATAACAATAATAATAATAAAAAAATAAAAATAATAATCATGATGATGATAGTAATAGCAATAACAACTATATATTATATAAAATAGGAATTGAGTTTACACATTTACCAAAATAAGCCAACTAGTAAAAATAAATTTGATTTAGGCTAAAATGTAAATAGTCAATCAATTAGGAATAGAAAACAAGTTCAAATATACCATTATTTGAAATAAATATAATTGTTGATTAGAAAAAAATTTTAATATAAAATCCAAATCGAATTTAACAAATAATGAATTTATAAATATCGAAATACATAAAATATTCCGGAAATACATATTTGCGGAAATGGGGGTTACATTGTCTCACTAATTTTCTTTCCAAGCTCAATTTCGATGGAGTGTAATTCATTATCTTCACCCGATACTTCAAAATGGTAGCAAAATAAGTGAAATCTTAACAAATGAGTTAAAAAGAATACAAAATAGAGACTCAAAATTAGGAAACATCATTTATGAGCTAATCCAACATGTAGAACTGAGTTTCTACTCATGGTTTGCAAGATATGACCCCATATCACTTTCAACTAATAAATGAAACTGATATTCCGATACATGAAAAAAAATTAAGTTTATATCTCACCCATTGCTTGATTAGTAATGAGATACCTAATAAAATAAATAGTCTCACAAAATTTCTAAGTTCCAAGATCAATTTCGATGAAATATAATTCTTTGTCGTCGCTCAATAATTCAAAATGATAGTGAAACAAGTGCAATATTAAGAAACAAGTTCCAAAAAATACGAAACTTTTATCAAAGTTAGGAAACATCATTTATGAGCTAATCTAACTTGTAGAACTGAGTTTTCACTCATTGTTTGCAAGATATGATCTCGTATCACTTTCAACCAGTAAAGAAAATCGATACTCCGTAAACGATATTTTGATGAAATATAATTCTATGTCTTATCTGGATACATCACTTTTAACTTAAAATCACAAATGGCTAAGTGTAAGACAGTTTGTGATCATTTAGTCTTCTTCAAAAATACAATATATATATAAATAAATTTTCAAAAACTATAAAACTTGATAGGATTGAAGTTTGGTATATTGGTAACAATACCTTAGCTTAAATCACATATATCTATATTCAAACAAGAATAATAAACAAATTTTACCAAGGATATTTTTTTTTTGGTTTTTATGAATTCATTGGAAAAATATGGAACTCAACGGCGGAGATGATGTCAGAGATGATTGGGGTGATGTTGGAGACAATGCGCAACTTCGAATAGAGTTTTCATTTAGAGAGTAATGTAAAATTAGGGAAAATCTCTAAATTAAGATTTCGGAATTTGAGAGAATTGAGAGAAATTGGCAACTCTAAAGGGCTTTGACGGAGTTCGAGGAGTTGAAGGAGTAGGAAGAGACTTGACGAAGGTGAAGGAATCAGAGTAGATGGAGGAATTTGGGATCTAGGGTTTTGAGATTTTGGTTTCGAGGTTGTAGGAGAGAGAGTTGAAGATATGAAGTGAAGGGGAAAGAGATGAAACCCGGTATTTAACAAACCGTGTGGGTCCCTCTTTATGTTGTACAATCGAGAACTGCGGCAACAGTACAATCGGGAACTGCGGCCTCTGTGCAACATATTTTGACTAGTATTTTTCTAAGTACGTATCACACTCTATCTTCAAGAAGTGGTTTGCTGTGTCACAAAATTTTGAGACATACTTGTTATTCCCGACTGTGACAAAGATTTGCATTGTTGCCACAGATGGGAACTGCGACAAGCTCAAAAACTTTAATGAAGAAGCCGCAATTGGAAATTGCCGCTTTAATGGAGCTATTTTTTCAACTGCAGCTACATCGGACGTGGCAAAGAGTGGCTCACTCAGGAAATTAGTTTGGGAAAAAAATCCACAAATTGCAACGTTTTTTTGGAATACGGTTTTTAATTTTTTTTCTTATGTTCCTGGTGAAAGGAGAAAAAATTATCCCACAGTTTTTCTGGAATAAGTTGTTGTTGTTTTCGATAATAAGAATAGTGTTATGATGAACTCTAACTGCTGTACCGATAATAGGGCAATACTAATTGTACTATTCTTATTATACTAGTACTATAGTTTAGTACTAGTAGGAATATTCATAGATATCCTTCATAAGTATAACAGTAACACTTATTGAAAGGTATCTCACATGGGCTCCATCTCATGATTCTGATAGTATCAAAGCCATAAACAAAAAGTATTACACGTAAACATTTTCCTTGATAAAAAGATCCTTCGTAAGTTTTGCTACAAACAGAATTGACATCAACTGCAATATTAATGATAAATTTTTTAGAACATGAGTTTCGCTAACAATAACTGTGAAGAGTTATAATTACATAAAATAAAAGAACAAATCATACAATACAATACAGAGTCGAAATTTGAATATCTCTGTCCTTAAAGCAAATTTCGCCTCGTAGTGTGACGGTGGTTGACGAATTGCTTCCGAAGATACAACTGTATTATCTTTTCCTGAAGAGCAGCACCCTAACTTCAGAGATCTCAGCGAACCGGAGCTGTGTTTTATTCTCAGAACTGACTCAAAGGAAGAAGAAAAAGAAGATTCAGACTGGTTTTTGAAAAACTGTGTGTTCTGGCAGACAAAAGTTGCTGGTTTTATAGGAGAATAAGAGTAACTATAACTCCCTGTTCTAGTTGTACGTATTTTATTACATGAATTTTTGTACTTCAATTTCCAGATCAGTTTTATTTTTCTCTTTGAACTCTTTATCTAAAGCCAGAATATTTTTCTGATCAATTCCATAATTTTGTAATTTTTCGATCGGAGTTTAAATACAAACTTTAACCTTGATTAATCCTTATCCTAATTCTTAATCCAACAGCTAACCTAACTCTCCTACACATTATTTTCTTCCTCCCTACGCTTCTTTTTCTCCCTCCCTATAATCTCTACTTCTCCACTTCTGCATACGGCAATCTCTCCCTCCCATTTTTCTCCTACAGCCTAACTCCTACTCCTGACTTCTCCCTGTTCTTATTCTCTAACCTAATCCCCACTAACCTCTCTCATTTTCCACACCTAACACTACACTACCTATATAATATACACATGCATACACACTTGCATGCACATGCATGCATGCTGTGTCTCTCCCTTTCTTTCTATATATATACACACACATATCACACCTCACCCTCATCTCTACGTCTCATTCTTCACTTCTCCTTCTCTTCCTCTGTCTTCTTTACATCCGAGAGCTCAAGCAACACCCGAGCTTCACTTTATCCTCCACCTTCGAGCTGATGACTCCATTTCTACGGCCCAGTGAACCCCGAAAAACAACCCGATGCCACGCTATCTCCTCGTTGTTGTTGTCGCTCATCACCGTTGCTCACCGTTGCTACCGATGCCGTCTTGCCACCATTCTTACCACCGTTGTGCTGCCGTCCGTTGCCGACGTCGCTTCTTCTTTCCGTGGTTAACACCACCATCGAAATCGTCACGTTATAAGACAAGTATCTTGTACACTCTTTTTGTTCTCGTACAAGCATTTTTCTTGGACTCGTGGCAAGTAGTCTAGTTATCATCATGTTTTATTGTCAAATTCCATTCTAGTCACTTGTTCCATGCTATATCAACTCAAGAGTGAACTGTTAACACATTTCGAATCATGTTATCGAATATCGAATATTCAACCTTACTATCTCTAAATTTTTTTACCTTGCACTAAGAATTCGACCATATTCCCGTTACTGGATTGAAGATTTTCTACGTGAAAATCGTATCCCATCGAGTCTCGAATCCAGAACATCTTACGGTTTCTCAATCGGATGTATAGATTGTGAGATATCGCGATTTTAATACTGTCATATCGTAAATTTCTGAACCTGCACGGGATCACTAACCGGACTCTTGTACTGAGAATTTGACCATGTTCCCGATACTGGATCGAAAAACTTTCTACATGAAAATCGTAGCCCTTCGAGTCTAAATATCTAAAACATATTAAGGTTTCTCAATCGGATGCATATATTGTGAGATATCGCAATTTTAGTACTGGCATATCGTGAATTTCTAACCTGTACGGGATTACTAACCGGTCTCTTGTACTGAGAATTCTACCATGTTTCCGATACTGGATCGAAAAACTTTCTACATAAAAATTGTAGCCCTTCGAGTCTAGATATCCAAAACATATTATGGTTTCTCAATCGGATATATAGATTGTGAGATATCGCAATTTTAGTACTGGCATATCGTGAATTTTTGAACCTGCACGGAATTACTAACCGGTCTCTTGTACTGAGAATTCGACCATGTTCCCGATACTGGATCGAAAAACTTTCTACATAAAAATCATATCCCTTCGAGTCTAGATATCCGAAATATATTACGGTTTCTCAATCCGATGTATAGATTGTGAGATATCGCACTTTTAGTATTGTGACTCTGAATTTCCAGAATGCGCGCGAAATATCAAAACCAGCGAAGAATAAATTTGTACGCATAGCTACTGTCTCTATAATATATCGTGTGAATATGCGTTGGAACCGAAAGAGAGTCTACTTTCTAGAATCTCTGACAGAATCGGATTTGCTTTTCTGTAACAACGAAAAAGTGAATTTGAATGCAGATATGTCAAGTTGTCAAAAAATTCATCTCTACGTTTTTGCATATAAACTCGTTATTTTTCATATTTAATGAACTGAGTGTATTTTTCATATAAACTCGTTATTGTTCTTGTAATAATAACTTGCATAGATATAATAGGTTGATAGCATGTATTTTATACCACTTGATAATTTATAATAACTACTCTCGATACATGTACCCGTTATATCTCATACCATGACTACTGCCCTTGATATTTTTCTTGATTAAACTGTCTTGATTACACCATTCCACTGGTCATACCAAATGCATGTTCATAATTAATTATAAAGAATAACAAGTCGGGGTTATAAGGGTATGACTTAATAGTGGACAATATAGGGGAGTATACTCGGAAGGGGGTCCGTGTTTTCCGAAATAGTGATTCTTGATTCTTGATTCTTGATTACACAATTCTTGATTACATAATTCTCGATTACATGATTCATAATTACATGTCTTGATACTATCACTGGAAGACCCGAGTACATAATCCTATAGAATTCACTACTTAGGTCTAAACGTCACATGATTGATATGCACCGAACTTATGGTATGAGACACAGGATTACGTGCATTAGATAAGTTAATAAAATTGATAAACTTGAGATTTTCACTAAGCATGATTCTTGATTACATGACTCTTCATTACATGACTCTTGATTCTTGATTATATGATTCTCGATTACATGATTCTTGATTAAATGATTCTTGATTACATGACTCTTCATTACATGACTCTTGATTCTTGATTATATGATTCTCGATTACATGATTCTTGATTAAATGATTCTTGATTATATGACTCTTCATTACATGACTCTCGATCCTTGATTACATGATTATCGATTAACTGAGCCTAGGTTATCAATTGCTTATACCTTGAAGTCTTGAATACACTAGTTACAGTTATTACTTACATGATTATATTGTCCCAGTTCCTTGCTTACTTCTATATTGTATTTGTACTTCTACTTCTTGTTCCTTCCATGTTATATCTTGTTATATTACCCCATTTACTGCTTGTTGCTACTTGCTGCCCAAAACTTGCTCTAACGGGTACTTTTTTCTATTTTTCTTTGAGTTAATCATTATACAGGTACTGATGGACCCGCAAAACAGACTTTCTAGATGATCGTTGCTGCTTTATTACTACTTCATGTTGTTTTTCTTTCAGTCGCTATCTAGTTGTTATAGCGAACTGCTTATTGTACTATTTTGATTATGACACCTTGTATTCCCGGGCAAATAGACCCGATGTTGATATATTATCTGGGTGATGGTTATTCTATTTCCAGCTCATGTGATCATTATATTTGTCAGCGTGAATGTGTTATAAATATCTTGTTGAGCTTATAATTGTACAGCTTATAGATGATGTATATCATTTACTGGGCCTCAGTTGTGTGCCTGTATTTCCGTATAATGGGAAGTGGGGCGTGACAGTAACTGAAGGGTCCATTACTCCATAACAACAGAGTAATGGCCCAATACTCTGTAACAGTAGAGTAATGGTTACTGTTACAGAGTAATGTAACCATTACTCTACTGTTACAGAGTAATGGTACCAGTAGTTACAGAATTTAAAAAGCCTCTTCAGTAACTGGAGAAAAATTTGGAGCGAGGCAAAAAAAATATAGGCCCAAGCTAAGCCAAGCCAGGCCAGGCCAGGCTAGACTAAACCAAGCGGAAGCGGAAGCTGAAGCCGGGGCCGGGGCTGGGCCGGGCGCGCGTGTGTGTGTTTGTTATTTTGGCTAGGTCCTCTCCCCACTACACGTTAGTGGTAACCCCAGGGCTATGCCCTTTAGTCCATTTCTTTAGCTTATATACTAGAGAAAATCTTTCTCATCTTCCGATGTGGGATTATTTATTCCAACTGTCCAAGTTAGTACATTTAGAGTACCCGACTTTGGACTTACACTTCTCATTCATACGGAAACCATTTTTCGCAAGTGAGCACATTACAGAATAGTACACGACGAGAGGAACACGATCCAATCAATTTCCGGCACCGCCGGTGGTCGGAGCCCACCAGAATCCGGCCCAGAAAATATGCAAAAACTTTTTCCAACAATCCTCCACAAGAATGGAAATGACCAGACCATGTAATCCAGACACGACAGAAAGACACATGACAGAAAAAAGACTCTGAGAATGCAATCGGAAAATCACTACATCAGGAATGGTAGTAATTTTTCAACTTTGAATCACCCTTAGTATGTAGCCATCGGATTCACTTAACCAGCTAGTGAACATGATGTCTTGAACTACTCGGGATTTGATGTGAACCTAGATAATAACTATCACACAGTGTTATCTCCTCACAGAAACTAGGTTCTCTTGTTGTGTTCATTTTTGTCTTGAACAACCCTAGTTAATCGTGAAAGAACTTGGAGAATGTAGCCTCTCTTTATTCTCCTAAAAATGGCCCCATTTTGTTGATTCTTGATTTTGATGATTACAACACAATGCAAAATTTGATGTGCTATGCTTCATATAATTGCAGGTTGTATCAAAGGTTATCATGTATGATACACAAAGGCCTCAAATCAAATTGATCAAGCAAGTCACAATACTCTAAAGCTGAACAATGATCAAGCAAAGCTCCAGATTAAGGCAATGGCTAAAGCTTCACTCACGACTCAAGACTTTAAGTTAAGACCAAAGCTTCAATGTTTTATATTATTGTGTGTCTTGTACAATGTAATTTTCTCTTTGTTGAGTCTTAGATTGATGTACAGCCTTGTCACACACACACACACTCACACATAATTTTTATAACTGTGTATTTTACAAAATCTAAAGGTCGAAACAGCTTGAACTAGAACAGCTATTGAGTACCACTCGACTGCCATTTAGAACCAGTCGACTGAATCTGTACAAAACTGTCTGATCTTATTCAAACTCTGATCAGTCGACTCATAAAGGCAACCCAGTCGACTGTTCAAGTGATTTTGACAGTTTACTGATTTCAAAAGTTGTTTTTTCGAATTCAAAACTATTATCCGTTATTTATCCGTTGTTTAACAGTTGTAAGAAACTTTTTTTTCAACGTTCAGGGATTCTAATCTATAAATAGAGCCTTAAAATCACCATGGAAAATCTCCAAGCATTTTTGAGAAAAAGTTTAAGTATCAAGTGATTTTGACAGTTTACTGATTCAAAAGTTGTTTTTTCGAATTCAAAACTATTATACGTTATTTATCCGTTGTTTAACAGTTGTAAGAAACTTTTTTTTCAACGTTCAGGGATTCTAATCTATAAATAGAGCCTTAAAATCACCATGGAAAATCTCCAAGCATTTTTGAGAAAAAGTTTAAGTATTGTGCATTCAAAAGAGAAAAATTTTCAAACTCACTAAGTCTTGGTTCTCTGTTTTCAGTCCAGCATAACATCGATTTCGTTTTGGACTAAATTTAGAAGTCGACCAAATAGCCACGTAAAAAATCACAATCACAATAAGGCTATAGGTTGATTGTAAACAATTTTATTATTTTTCTTTTCCTCTCGGTTGGAGAGTAGGACTCTAGCGTGTAGAGTCAGGTTTTTCACTCTTGGTGAAAGAGTGGGTTGCTTTTTCTAGTTGTGAGAAAGGACTACGGGTTGGACAAGGTTGTTGTCTAACGCCGTAGGGTATTCTTGTAATCTTTTTCAAGAATAGTGGAAAATCTCAAGTGGGTTGCTTGGCGACTGGATATAGGTCGGGAGGACCGAACCAGGATACATCGTGTGCACTCTGTGGTTGTATCTCTTTGAACTTGCATTTCATTTTGCTCAGTTTATAATTTTTCTGTGAAACTTTTCTGGACAGTCGACTGTGTACTTCTGTAAGTCGACTGATCAGACTCGTACTACTCTCTGAAAATTTGTGTGATAAGTCGACTGTCTCATCTTCAAGTCGACTGAGCAGAAGAAAATCTTAATTCCGCTTTTTATTTTTATAAAACACTATTCACCCCCCCCTAGTGTTTCTTGCCTTGCCTACAAAATCCAACACTTGGTATCAGAGCGTGGTTGTGTACAATGGCAACTACTACAAATGCAAATCAGTACCATGAAGGCCAATCTACACAAAGGCCACCCCTCTTCGATGGAACAAATTACAATTATTGGAAGTGTAGAATGAAGATCTACCTACAATCCATCAACTATGAAATATGGAACATGACGGAAACAGAGTAGACCGCTCCTACTATTCCATATGCACAATGGAACGACGACATGAAAAACCAAACAATGAACAATGCAAAAGCAATGAATGCGTTATTCTGTGTCCTTACAAAGGAGGAGTTCAACCGTGTGTCTATTGCAACAACCGCACATCAAATTTGGCACATACTCGAGGTAACTCATTAAGGAACAAATAAAGTGAAAGAATCTAAAATATCTATTCTTGTTCACAGGTTTGAAATATTCCGCATGAAGGAGAATAAGAATGTATCCGAGATGATTACTAGATTCACAGACATTACAAACTCACTTTGTGGCACTTGGGAAGACATACACTCAAGCAGAGATGGTGAGAAAGGTACTCCGTGCACTAACCCCCGAATGGGAGAAGAAGACCACCGCCATAGAAGAGGCCAATGATTTATCACAACTTTCTCTTGAGAATCTTGTAGGAAATCTTATGGCTTATGAGGTACAAATTGAAGAACGCAAGAAGGATGCCGAACCACAACAATCAAAGAAGAGACATTAGCATTCAAAGCCATGTCAGACTCCGAAGATGAAGAAGAAGATGAGGAAGAAGATGAGGAAGAGATTGCCATGTTCACAAGGAGATTCAAAAAGTTCCTAAGAAAAGGTAAGTTTAATTTAAAAATTAAAGATTCTAATGATCCTCCAACTTGTTTCAGGTGCAACAAGGTAGGCCATATGAAGAAAGATTGTCCACTAGAGAACAAAAAATCCAAAGGAAAGACATCCAACTTCAAGAAGGATAAGTACACAAAGAACAAGTTCGTCAAAAATAAAAAGGCATACCAAGCAACTTGGGATGATAGCGATTCTTCTTCAGAAGAAGAAATTGATGAGACCAACGAGGTTGCAAACGTGTGCTTCATGGCGTCACAAAATGAAGTAAGTAATGAGTATGATTCAAATAATTTACTTGATGCCTTTAATGAAATTTTTCACGAACTTAAAAAGGAAAAGATTAGAGTTAAGAACTTAGAGAAAGTTAATCAAATACTTTCTCAAGAGAATCTTAACCTTGATAAAGAAGTAAAATCTTTAAATTCTCGTATTTCAAGTTTAGATTTGGATCTTGAATCTCTAAAGAAAAATTATGAAGAGATATCCAAGAACATATCTAAGTTTAATAAAGGAAAAGAGAATTTAAATGATGTTCTTCAGAATCAAGTAAAATCTAGTCAAAATTTTGGACTTGGTTTTAAAAAAACACTTGAAAAAGATCATACTTCTAAGAACACTAGTATAAATAAGCCTATATCTATTTCTAGTGTTAAACATAAACTTTATGAGTTCTTTGAAAAGCCTAAATTTGTGAGTCCTACTGATAAAAGCAAATCTATAATTCAGCCCAGTCGCCTGTCCAGAGGTACTGAGTCTTATTCAACAAGACTAAAACCTCATATAAGTCGACCTATACTACCTCCCAGTCGACTGACAGATAGTAAAAGTCGACTGAAAGGTGTTATAAAGTCGACTGGACAGAGCAAATATGTATGGGTTCCAGTCAATCTGAGTTCGAAAGATAGAATTGCTTATATAAATTCATATATGCTGAATGTATGTAATTCTGCTAATTTTATTTCTACTTATGGTGGAAAATCAAACTCATCATGGGTTTGGTTTTCCACAAACTAATATTTTTTGTACCCAATGAAAAGGGTACCATATTCACATTGGATATTTTATAGGTACCTAAGAAAAATCGTTGGATACTTGACAGCGGATGTTCTAAGCATATGACTGGTCATACCAACTGCCTATCTACCATACAAAATATTGATGGAGGAACAGTTACATTTGGTGACAACAATAAAGGAAAAGTCATAAGAATTGGTATGGTCGGTAAGGACACTAACCCCTCTATAGAAAATGTTTTATTAGTTAGTGGACTTAAGCATAATCTGTTAAGTATTAGTCAACTTTGTGATAAAGGTTATAAAATCATGTTTGAAAAATATACTTGTTTAATTTATGATTCTACCATGCAAAACATAATTTTTCAAGGTTTTAGGAAAAATAACATTTATGAGTTATGTTTGAAAGCAAATGAGTTTTCAAATGATTTTTGTTTAGTAGCTTCTAATAATGATTCTTAGTTTTGGCAGAGACGTTTTGGTCATGTGAATATGAAAAATCTCTCTAAATTGTCTAAGTACAACCTAGTTAAATGGCTGTCAAGACTATCCTTTAAAAAGGATAAGTTATGTGATGCATGTCAACTAGGTAAACAAATTAAATCTACTTTTAAAACAAAAGAAGTAATTTCTACTAGTAGGCCGCTCGAATTAATTCATATGGATTTATTTGGTCCTACTAGAGTTGTATCTTTAAATAAAAGTAGATATGTATTTGTTTTAGTAGATGATTTTTCACGATTCACTTGGACTTTCTTTTTAAAACATAAAAATGATGCTTTTGAAGAATTTGCAAATTTTTGTAAACGAATTCAAAATCAAAAGTCTCTAACCATACTCACTATTAGAAGTGATCATGGTGGAGAATTTGAAAATGAAACGTTTGCAGAATATTGCAACAAGAATGGTATAACTTATTCATTTGCATTTCCTACAGCTTCACCACAAAATGGAGTGGTTGAAAGGAAGAATAGGACTTTGCAAGAATGTGCACGTACCATGCTTGTTGAAAGCAATTTACCTAAGTATTTTTGGGCTGAAGCTGTTGCTACAGCTTGGTATGTTTTAAACAGAATTTTGATAAGGCCCAAGCTAAAGAAGACTTGTTATGAGTTATTTTTTAATAAAATTCCTAAGGTCTCTTACTTTAAAATATTTGGTTGTAAGTGTTTTATTCTGAACACTAAAGATAATTTAGATAAATTTGATCCTAGATCTAATGAGGGTATCTTTGTAGGATACTCAAATAGGAGTAAAGCATATAGAATCTTCAACAAGTCAACAATGACTATTGACGAATCCATGCATGTTACATTTGATGAATCCCTGCCTTCATCAAATTTAATTGAAGATGATGAAACTAATTCATCACCTTTGAATAAAGTAATTATATCTTTAGAACAAACTAGTCTTGCGGATAAGTCGACCGATAAGGAAGTCAAGTCGACTGATGTGAAACAGTCGACTGATGTGAAACAGTCGACTGAGGAACTTGTCAAGTCGACTGATCCAGTTGTGATATCTCCAACTTTACCAAAATCTTTTGTTGAAGTTAGAGATCATCCTTATGACTTAATAATTGGTGACATTTCACATGGTATTCAGACAAGATCACATATTAATATGATATCTCACATAGCTTTCTTGTCGGATTTTGAACCAAAGAATATACAAGAAGCATGTGAGAATGAATTTTGGATGAATACCATGCAAGATGAGTTAAACCAATTCATAAGAAATGATGTGTGAGATTTAGTTCCACGACCTCCTGATCATACTATAATTGGTACTAAATGGGTATTCAAGAATAAGTTAGATGAATCAGGACAAGTTGTAAGGAACAAAGCTAGACTAGTTGCTCAAGGATATAATCAAGAAGAAGACATAGATTTTGATGAAACATATGCTCCTGTTGCTAGATTAGAATCAATTCGTATCTTATTATCTTTTGCTTGTTTTATGAATTTTACACTTTTTCAAATGGATGTTAAAAGTGCATTCCTTAATGGGTTTATAAAGGAAGATGTTTATGTTAAACAACCACCAGGTTTTGAACATGAACAATTTCCAAACCATGTTTTTAAATTGAAAAAGACTTTATACGGTCTTAAACAAGCACCTCGTGCTTAGTATGATCGACTGAAGACTTTTCTTTTAGAAACAGGTTTTGAAATAGGTAAAGTAGATACTACTTTGTTTATTAGAAGAATTAAGAATGATATTTTAATCATACAAATATATGTTGACGATATAATTTTTGGCTCTACTAATAGCAATCTATGTCAAGAGTTTGCTAACACCACGAAAAACGAGTTTGAGATGAGTCACATGGGTGAACTCAATTATTTTCTTGGACTACAAATTAAGTAGTCACAAAATGGCATATTCATTAATCAAGGAAAATATGCAAAGGAATTACTCAAACATTTTAACATGGATAGCACAAGTAGTAAGGCCACACCTATGGCTACTACCACTACCCTTGACAAAGATATATTAGGTAAGATTGTCGATCAGAAACTCTATCGAGGTATGATTGTCTCACTCTTATATATAACTGCTAGTAGACCAGACATTATGTTCAGTGTATATTTGTGTTCTAGATATCAGTCAAGTCCTAAAGAATCTCACTTGAAAGTTGTGAAACGCATTTTAAGATATATTAAAGGCACATCTGATTATGGTCTATTTTATTCACGCACCGACAATTTTCAACTTTTGCCGTATAGTGATGCAGATTTTGCTAGCAGTAAAACTGACCGCAAAAGCACTAGTGGGGCATATCATTTTTTGGGACATTCACTAGTTTCTTGGTGCAGTAAGAAGCAAAATTCGGTATCCCTATCTACTACAGAAGCCGAATATATCGCTGCAAGTTTGGCTTGTGCCCAAATTTTGTGGATGAAACAAACCTTATTAGATTATGGTATTTCTTTTGAAAAGCCCTCAATAATGTGTGATAATACCAGTGCCATTAACTTATCTAAGAATCCTGTTCAACACTTACGTACAAAACATAATGATATTCGACATCATTTTCTACGTGATCATGTTTTAAAGGGAGACATTTCTTTAGAATTTATTTCTACTGATAAACAAGTAGCTGATATTTTTACCAAACCCCTTAAAGAAGACACCTTTATAACCCTAAGAAGAGAACTAGGGATTTGTGATTTTCATGATATTTCTTGAATTTTCTTTTTGTAAGTCGACGTACACATGTTGTTCAGTCGACTGCTAAGTATTGTTTTAAATTGTCTGTAGTTTTGTGCTCTGGAGAGTCGACTGAGATTCCTAAACTAGTCGACCGACCAGTTGTGTTAATAAAATGTTCATTTTTTTTAACTCTCAACTAAGTCGACTGCATACTAAAATCAGTCGACTGTCGCGACTCATTTATCTTCCGATTCGAATCTTAGCACATTTCTTGAGGTGACTATTCATCTTGGTACTCTTCTTTGACCATTCTCGACCGTTGATATTCTTTTTCCCTTGATCGCAGCCATTGCTATCATTGTAAAAACCCTAAAACTCTACCCCCTTCTTTTTACTTTTACCACAACCTTTCCAGATCTGGAGAAGAGAAGATAAGAAAAGAGAAAAGAAATCGACTGCCAGTGCTACTGCCGTCTTGAGAGGATCTAATCCGGTTGCTCTCTTATCAATTTCAAGTTCCCTTGCCGTTGTTCTTTGCATCTGTTGGTATACTTTCATCCATTTTTTTTATTATGGCACCCAAGATATCTAAAATCTCTCATGTAGATGAGGGTTATTCTTCTAAAGATTATACTCAATATCTTAGAAGTCCAGATTTAGTAGAAAAATGGTTCATCATTTGTTCTATGATTATCTTTCCGGGTCAATTTGTTAACTTTTCGGATCTTGATAGATTTAACCTTGTGTCATTATTTCAACATTGTAGTCTTTTTGAATTCCTGTCTTTAGAAAATCAACCCTACTACTACCCTCAACTCATTCACTTGTTTTATACAAATATGAGGGTTGTTCAATCGAATGATGGTGAGGTAATCATTTATTCTTCTGTCAAAAATAAGAAGATGAAACTCACATCCGAGAGAATTAATCTTATTATGGGTATAGACAATGAGGGACTTGATTTAGGAGAAATCTTGATGGACGATGCCTCCATTTTATCTAAAAAAATTTTACCAAATCATGGACCTCCTATGACAAATAAATTTATTACCTCTGTTACAAAACTTGTTGCACGGATACTATCATATAATATCAACCCTAAAACAGGGAGTTTTGATCAGTATTCCATGGAATTACAACAAGCTGTCTATGCAATTTTTGGCAAAATCAATCTCAATTGGGGTCGCATTATTTTTCCTAGACTTCATAAATCTCATTCTACTTTTCGTCCTTTTGGTGCCCTACTTACTCGTGTCTTTCGTGCTTATGATGTCGATCTCGACTCAGAGTCCAATGTTGTCAAGCACTATGAATGCTTTGATCGTGCAAGTTTAGCACGCATGAAGCTTCTTGCTTCTCCACCTAGGTCTACCACTAGGACTTCCCCCCAAGCCCAAGTTCCTTTAGCCACTTCAGCTCATCCATCTTCTGCTTCTAGTTCTTCTCGCCCTCGAGCAGATTTTGATGATCCACGCAGTATTTATAATGCTATCAATTATCTCATGGATCGTCAAGATGCTCTTGAATCCCAAATTTCCCATCTTACTCAACTGTTCACTGCTCAATTTCCTCCTCCTTCTCAAAATGACGTTGATGATGAAGACGAAGATTAAATGAGTTCCTATTTTTCTTATTTGCTATATTTTTTACTCATTGTTGCATTTTGTTATTTTGTATTAGTTTGAACTAAGATTAGGTTTCTATGAATGCATTTTGTGTTATTTTGTTTGTGTGAAGTATTTCTTCTTCCCATTATCAGCTTTTGTGTTATTTTGTTTTTGTTGATGACAAAGGGGGAGAAAACATCCAATATCAGTTTTTTATTTTATATATCAAATATCAGTCTCTTTATGTTAATTTTCTGTTATGAGAATATATGCATGATGTATATCTGATCAGGGGAGCATATGAATGCTTGTATTCTTTTTATTCCTTTTATTATTAGCTATTGTGTTGTCATCATCAAAAAGGGGGAGAATGTTGATTCTTGATTTTGATGATTACAACACAATGCAAAATTTGTTGTGCTATGCTTCATATAATTGTAGGTTGTATCAAAGGTTATCATGTATGATACACAAAGGCCTCAAAGCAAATTGATCAAGCAAGTCACAATATTCTAATGTTGAACAATGATCAAGCAAAGCTCCAGATTAAGACAATGGCTAAAGCTTCACTCAAGACTCAAGACTCAAGTCAAGACCAAAGCTTCAATGTCTTATATTATTGTGTCTTGTACAATGTAATTTTCTCTTTGTTGAGTCTTAGATTGATGTACAGCCTTGTCACACACACACACACACTCACACATAATTTTTATAACTGTGTGTTTTACAAAATCTAAAGGTCGAAACAGCTTGAACTAGAACAGCTGTTGAGTACCAGTCGACTGCCATTTAGAACCAGTCGACTGAATCTATACAAAACTGTCTGATCTTATTCAAACTCTGATCAGTCGACTCATTAAGGCAACCCAGTCGACTGTTCAAGTGATTTCGACAGTTCACTAATTTCAAAAGTTGTTTTTTCGAATTCAAAACTATTATCCGTTATTTATCCGTTGTTTAACAGTTGTAAGAAACTGTTTTTTCAACGTCCAGGGATTCTAATCTATAAATAGAGCCTTAGAATCACCATGGAAAAGTTCCAAGCATTTTTGAGAAAAAGTTTAAGTATTGTACATTCAAGAGAGAAAAATTTTCAAACTCACTAAGTCTTGGTTCTCTATTTTCAGTCCAGCATAACATCGATTTCGTTTTGGACTGAATTTAGAAGTCGACCAAATAGCCACGTACAAAATCACAATCACAACAAGGCTATAGGTTGATTGTAAACAATTTTATTATTTTTCTTTTCCTCTCGGTTGGAGAGTAGGACTCTAGGGTGTAGAGTCAGATTTTTCACTCTTGGTGGAAGAGTGGGTTGCTTTCTCTAGTTGTGAGAAAGGACTATGGGTTGAACAAGGTTGTTGTCTAACGCCGTAGGGTATTCTTGTAATCTTTTTCAATAATAGTGGAAAATCTCAAGTGGGCTTCTTGAGGACTGGATGTAGGTTGGGAGGACTGAACCAGGATACATCGTGTGCACTCTGTGGTTGTATCTTTTTGAACTTGCATTTCATTTTTCTCAGTTTATAATTTTTCTATGAAACTTGTCTAGACAGTCGACTGTGTACTTCTGTAAGTCGACTGATCAAACTCGTACTACTCTCTGAAAATTTGTGTGATAAGTCGACTGTCTCATCTTCATGTCGACTGAGTAGAAGAAAATCTTAATTTCACTTTTTATTTTTATAAAACACTATTCACCCCCCCTCTAGTATTTCTTGCCTTGCCTACAGGATCCAACACATTTCACACTCACAAGGTGATTGCCCATAAAGAGTATCCTGTCATACCCCACTTTTGTTTCAAAGCTATGGGAATCATTAAAGCCAAACTTATCCTAACTCTTTGCAGGCAGCACTGTTTTATCATCCTAACAGTGGGTATGAGATTTTAATCTCTCAGTGCTCCCGTTGATTCAACGAGATTTAGTTGTCCCCTTGAACCTAGATCTTGGGATCTCCAATTCCTAGGTAGAGTTTCCATCAAGTATCCTCTTTCGTCATAGGCGTTAAACCCATTCCCCTTGATGATCTCACAACTTGCTCTCGTGACAAATCTTTAGTAAATGGATCTGCTAGATTTGTCGGCCGATTTCATATACTCTACAGAGATTATTCCATTAGAGAGCAGTTGTCTAATGGTTTTGTGTCGCCTTCTGATACGACGAGACTTACCATTGTACATACAACTCAGTACCCTTGCTTTAGCCGATTGGCTGTCACAGTGTACACATATAGCAGGCATTGGTTTTTCCCACATGGAAATATCCTCTAAAAAGTTTCGAAGCCACTCTACTTCCTCTGCCGCTTTGTCTAAAGCAATAAACTCAGATTTTATAGTGGATCTGGCTAGTAGCGTTTGTTTAGAGGATTTCCATGACACAACTGCACCACTAAGAGTGAAGACGTATCCACTTGTGGATTTCGAGTTCTTGAAGTCCGATATCCAGTTGGCATCACTGTAGCCTTCTACTACTGCTGGATATCTGGTGTAATGCAGCCCATAACTCTGAGTTTGTCACAAGTAGTTCAATACCCTAGTTATTCCTTTCCAGTGACCTCGTCCTGGATTACTTGTGTAGTGGCTCAGTACATTTACTGAATGTGCCAGGTCCGGTTGTGTACAATTTGTTAAGTACATCAGACTACCGATTACACGTGCATATTCCAATTGTGATATGCTGCCGCCTGTGTTTTTGAAAAAGTGAAGACTGGGATCCACTGGACTTCTGGCAGTCCCATTGAAGTAATTCTTGAATCTTTCAAGTACTTTCTCAGCGTAAAGAGCTTGAGACAAAATAATTCCCTCAGACGTCCTGAAAACTTTGATTCCTAGTATGACGTATGCAACTCCCAAATCTTTCATATCAAACTTGCCACTAAGCATGTTCTTAGTTTGTTTGATGATGTCGTTATTGCTCCCAATAATGAGCATGTCATCTACATACAGACACACCAGAATGTATCCATTTGGAGTATCTTTGATATAGATACACTTATCACATTCATTTATTTTGAAACCATTTGACATCATAACATTGTCAAATTTTGCATGCTACTACTTTGGAGCTGTTTCAGTCCGTACAAGGATTTTAAAAGCCTGCACACCTTATTTTCCTGTCTAGGAACTACGTAACCCTCAGATTGTTTCATGTATATTTCTTCTTCTAAATCTCCATTTAGAAATTCAGTTTTAACATCCATTTGATGTATTTCCAGGTTACGTAAAGCTGCAATAGCTATCAACATTCTTATGGAAGTTATTCTTGTGACCGGGGAATATGTATCAAAGAAGTCTAGGCCTTCCTTTTGCCTAAATCCTTGTACCACAAGTCTCGCCTTATGTTTCTCTATTGAACCATCTGGTTTCAATTTTTGTTTGAAAATCTATTTGCATCCTAGAGCTTTACATCCAAAAGGCAAATCGACCAACTCCCATGTATGATTTTGCATAATGGAGTCTATTTCACTTTTGATTGCTTCCTTCCACATAGGAGCATCAGGCGTAGACATGGCTTCCTTAAATATTCTGGGCTCATTCTCTAACAGAAAGGTCGTTACAAAGTCAGGACCAAATGACTTTGATGCTCTATCCCGTTTACTACGTTTAGGCTCATCATTATCATGTTCTGGTTCATCAACCAAAGTGCTTGCATTCCCTTGTTCACGTATACATTTGGGATATGTAGTATCCTTGCACGGAAACACGTGTTCAAAGAAGGAAGCATTCCTTGATTCTATTATTGTATTCACATAGATATCAGGTATATCCGATCTATATACCAAGAGCCGATATGCACTACGATTGTGTGCATAGTCTATGAATATGCAATTAATAGTCTTAGGTCCTATTGTGACCTGTTTTGGATTAGGTACTGCCACTTTTGCTAGACACTCCCACACTTTGAGGTATTTATACGAAGGTACATTACCGTTCCACAGTTTGTATGGTGTCTTGTCAGTTTTCTTGTGAGGTATTTATTGAGAATGTAGTTGACAGTCAGCAACGCTTCCCCGTACATATTTTGGGGTAAGCCAAAATTCAACAACAAGGCATTCATCATCTCCTTTAGAGTTTGGTTTTTGCGCTCGGTAGTACCATTTGATTCTGGTGAGTAAGAAGCAGTTATCTGATGAACTATTCCATGTTCAGAGCAGAACATATTAAATGGTGCATCATATTCTCCTCCTTTATCACTCCTAACGATTTTAATCGTTTTGCCAAGTTGATGCTCAACCTCAAGTTTATATTCTTTGAATTTATCCAAAGCCTCATTTTTGCTATGTAACAACAGAATTTTGTGCAATCTTCTATGAATGTCACAAAGTACTTTTTGCCACCTCTGGCCTGCACGTACTTTAAATCACACAGATCCGTATGAATTAGACCTAGAGTTTCTGTGTTTCTTTCTACAGAACGTGATGGAGTTTTAGTGAGTTTGGCCTATATGCAAACTTTACATTTATCCCTGTTGTCTACCTTAAATTTTGGTAGCAAATTCATGTTAATTAATCTATGCATAGAATTGAAGTTAACATGGCCTAGTCTTTCATGCCAAACAGAAGAAGACTCAACAACATATGCAACAGGAGTAATTTCATTAACTTTGGGAATAACAGGAACAATAGTTTTAGGGATGACTGTCATTACATTAAATTTGAACAGTCCATCCTTTACATATCTTTTACCTAAGTACACCCCATCCTTAGACAATACAAAATTATCAGAAGCAAGAACAACCTTAAATTCATTCTTGCTTAGCAAAGATCCTGATACCAAGTTCTTTCTAATATCTGGAATATGCAACACATTTGTGAGTGTTAGTTCCTTGCCTGAAGTCATCTTCAGCACTATCTTTCCTGTTCTTGCAATTTTGGAGGTGAAAGAGTTACCCATGAACAGCTGTTCATCCTTATTGCACTTCTGGTATGAAGTGAACATCTCCTTGTCCGAGCAGATGTGCTTGGTGGCCCCAGTATCGTACCACCACTCTCGAGGATTACTCCCCACCAGATTCACCTCTGATACAACAGCACAGAGGTCCAGGTCAGAGAGACCGGTGGACAAGTTCTCAGCTATGTGTGCATGGAATTCTTTTGCCTGTCCGGTTCCAGCACGGTTGTTGTCCTTGCTGCGGCATTCAGAAATTCTGTGGCCCAGCTTAACACACTTGTGACATTTTCTAGCAAACCTCTTTGTTGTCGATTTTTTGTTCGAGGCCTGTGGCAAGAACTTTCTCTTTTTGCCTTTCTGTTCATGCTCCACCATGTTTGCCTTTTCTATGGACTGATTTTCATAGGACCTGTCAGCCTTGCGATTCTCCTCTTCGATACGCAACCTGACAATGAGGTCTTCAAGAGACATCACCTTTCGCTTGTGCTTGAGGTAGTTCTTGAAGTCTTTCCATCCAGGTGAAGCTTCTTGATGAACGCTGCAACCTGAAATAGTTCGCACAACGTCATGTTCTCTGCAATGATTTTATGCATTATCACCTGCAGTTCCTGGATTTGACTCACAACTGTCTTGGAGTCAACCATTTTATAGTCCAAAAATTTGCCGACTACAAATTTCTTGGAGCCGGCGTCTTCTGTTTTGTACTTCTTCTCCAAGGATCCCCACAGAAGTTTGGAAGTCTTGAATACACAGTAGACGTTGTACAGTGGGTCTACTAAGCCGTTCAAGATGTAATTTCTGCAGAGATAATCACCCTGAGTCCATACATCAACTGCTGCAACGGAGTGTACATCCATAGGTGCCAGCATAGGGGACAAATTCAGTGAGAAACCTATCTAGCTTCAAGGTGGTCAGGTAGACTTGCATCTTCCCTTGCCACTTCTTGAATCCCATTCCATTGAACTTCTCTGGTTTTTCTCCCATAGTTATGTGTGTGGGCAGAACAACCGTCTGTGCCGCAAACGATTGTGCAGTCACATTTTGGATCACTTGTGTTTGTTCATTGATAAGTCCACTGACATTATCGATTTATGTGTTTTTCATGTTCTGAAACAGTTAAAATATAACTGTTAGTTGTTTTGTTTTTCCGAAATGATAACAGTACATGTAAAGAATCTTCACAAAAATTGTTAGAATAGAGGAAAAAATTTGCTTTAAGATTGTTAGAATATGAGTTTCATAAAATAGAAAATGCTAACAATAATTGTGAAGAGATACAATTACAGGAAATAAAAGAACAAACCATACAATACAATACAGAGTCGAGTTTTGAATATCTCTGTCCTTAATGCAAATTTTGCCCCGTAGTGTGACGGTAGTTGACGAATTGCCTCCCAGGATACAACTGTATTACCTTTTTTGAAGAGCAGCACCCTAACTTTAGAGATCTCAGCGAACCGGAGTTGTGTTGTATTCTCAGAACTGACTCCGAGGAAGAAGAAGAAGAAGATTCAAACTGGTTTTTAAAAAACTGTGTGTTCTGGCAGACAAAAGTTGCTAGTTTTATAGGAGAATGAGAGTAACTGAAGGGTCCATTACTCTGTAACAGCAGAGTAATGGCGCATCAGTTACGTTTTATAACCATTACTCAGCAGAGTAATGGTTATAAAACGTAACTGATGAGCCATTACTCTGCTGTTACAGAGTAATGGTACCAGCAGTTACAGAATTTGAAAAGCCTCTTCAGTAACTGGGAAAAAATTTGGAGCAGGGCAAAAAAAATATAGGCCGGGACCGGGGCCGGGCGAGTGCATGTGTTTGGTATTTTGGCTAGGTCCTCTCCCCACTACTCATTAGTGGTAACCCTAGGGCTACGCCCTTCAGTCCATTTCTTTAGCTTATATATTAGAGAAAATATTTTCCATCTTCCGATGTGCGATTATTCATTCCAACTGTCCAAGTTAGTATATTTAGAGTACCCGACTTTGGACCTACATTTCTCATTCATACGGAAACCATTTTTGGCAAATGAGTACATTACGGAATAGTACCCGACGAGAGAAACATGATCCAATCAATTTCCGGCGCCGCCGGTGGCCGGAGCCCATCGGAATCCGGCTCAGAAAATATGCAAAAACTTTTTCCAACAAAAATATTGCTACATATGTTTTGATACAAGCTGAATATATAGTATTGAAGCATATAATTGGCCTCATAATTGGCCTCAACAAAAATTAGATGCTATTTCAAAATGAATTTGTTGTAAATATATAGTAGAAGCATAAGTACACCAAAATAGTAACAGAAATGTCTAAATCTGGAAATATACAAAAAAGCTTCAAGATGATCTGCAATGACTTCAGATGTTTCATATAGGTCAAAAGCATCAAAAAATCTTCAGCATGGATTTAACTCCTTTATATCAAAGATATAAACAACCAAGCAGATGCCTTTCTGCCAAAAACAGTATTCAATAGCCGGGTGGATGCAACTATTCATAGTGGCTCTATAAATGTAGTGAAATTGGTAGTGGCTCTAGCATTACTCTTCATATTTTATTAACTGTTAGTACATTTGAGGACCAAAATCAAGTTTTTTTCTCAGTACCGGATTGGACATATTTTGGGCCCTCATTTTTACACATGCCTCTTCAGACAAAGGCTAACTTTGTTCAACGCGTACCTTTTGGGATGAGGTGGAATCTAAATTTGGCTATTCCAACTCCGAAATCTCAAATCTCCTGCATTGTTTATGTGGGAAACTGTTGAGCTGTCCTGACTCTTGATTACACATGTGAAAGATCTTTTTTTTAAGGAGATATTGATGTAAAACCAACCCTAAAATAGAGAATTTTCCAAGAATTTTAATGGGTTAATTTTACCAATATGAAAGTTCTGATCTAAGTTAGAAATTTAAAACAGTTAACGGGTTTGATGGATTTTCAAGAACTGAGTTATGCTAACAATTCCAATTAATAATTCAACCTCAATCAATAATTAAATTCCTATACGTTAGCAAGTAATAAGTCCAATATCGATTTGTACCCTAATCTAGCATGTGGATCACTCAATCTCAGTATTTTTTTGTGGTCGACAGTCAAATCAGATAATATACTAGATGATAAGGCAGTAAAACATAAATACGGAAGAGATGGAAAGAGTATACCGAATTCGAAGAAACCCTCGTAGATCTCGGAGTTGGTACAGCAACCAAGACACAACAATGGCAGACAGTAACTCCACGAGCAGGTTCACGATGGTCGGCGGCATCACTGGTCGATGTCCACGACGGCAAGGGCGGCACTGGGGGAAGGCCGGTAGTGATGCTGTTGGGATCCGGTGGGTTAGGGTTTTGGATTAGATGGATTAGGGGGTTGATCTTGAATCGGGAGGAGGAGAAGGCGGTGACGGGAAGAGGCTATAGTGGTGGGGGTTGCGGTGGCAGGAGGTGGACGATGGGCGTCGGCAGGGAGGGGGGGTCTGGACGATGGGGGAGGTGGCCGTGGTAGTCGGATTGGGAGAGAAGAGAGGGTGAGGGAGTTGCCGATTGGGGGCTGGTTGTTGGTCGAGGAAGAGGACGAAGGTGAAGGAGAAGGGAGAGGTTGGATTTGGGGTTTTGGTGGGTTTCGGGAAAGAAGCAGAAGGGAGAAGAAGGAGGAAGCAGCGGTACGGGGGGATTAGTTTAGGGTTGGTTTATTTGGGATTAGGGGAAATTAGTATTAGGAATTTGTATTGGGAATTTTTTTAATTGGGGGTAAATTTTAGAATTAATCACTAATTCTAAAACTAGATTAGGATTTATCACAAACCCTAATTTGATCTCAATTGTATCACACAAAGGAGAGAAAATGAAGAGCAAAACTCAACACAGGTTTGTTTGATCAATAATGGCATCCTTTTCTCATTCATCTCAGGGCCTTTAAATAGGCTCAATTACATCTTGAAACATATCTCCAAAATATTCTCAGAATCTAAAAATTACAAAAAGATTACATATGGCTATAATTGCCAGAAATAAAAAATGGTAATAAAATAAAAATCCTAAACTGTAAAGATGTCGTCATCATTCTCTCCGGGTGGGAGAGAGCTCGACCCAGTCGAGTCAAAACCAGTGATCATGTCATCGTGCTCCAAAAGATCTGGATCCAGTTGCGGGAGCCCCTCACGACCACTGCAAGTGTCATCCGACTTCGGCTTATTTTTCCACCTTACCAAATACTTGTGCATACCACCATCTCTAGTAGAGATTATCTGATCATCTAAAATATTATCCAATTCTTCTGTCGATGGGTAAGTAATATCTGGTAGTGGAGGTAATGGGGGAATCTCACCATTAGGCTGCAGGGTAGGCTCATCTATAAGAAAATTTCTAGGGTTGAATTTTGAGCCTTCATAAAGTACTAGATCCTCAATATTGAAAATTTTACTTATGCCAAAACCTTCAGGAAGGTCAACGACATAGGTACTATTATTGATTGCATGTAGAATCTTAAATGGGCCTGCAGCACGTATGTTCAAGTTTCTAACGGGTCCAACAGGAAACCGTTCCGGATGAATCCGAACCATCACTTCGTCACCAATATCAAAAGTTATAAATTTTCTTCTAGTATCTGCTATTAACTTGTAGTTAAAATTATTCTCATTAAGTTCCTTGGAAATTTCTCTATGCAAGTCATGAATATTATATGCAAATGTGGGTGCAGACTCTGTGACTTTGTGATGTTCTAATACAAGAGTAAAATCTATGGATTTCCAAGTGACTTGGGAAGGAATGGGTGTCTCAGGTATACTCAATGGAGGTGACTGGATAGGCTGAATACAATTGAGAGACTGGTCATCCTCTTTTTCATCAAAGTCATCACTTATATTAGGTTCATAGGTAAACTCATTGTCGGGCTCATCAGCGATGACTGCGGTACCCTCTACTATATTGATTCTACTTGGACTAGGACAGTTGCCAGCAACATGACCATATCCTTTACATTTATAGCACTTAGTGAGAGGGTCAATCTTACTGTAATCTCTTTCGGTATTCTTACCCTTATGTTCATCTCTATGTGAATTGAAATTTGAATTAGGTTTGCTGGGGTAAGATTTGTTAGGGTACTGAGAAGAGGAGTGCTCAGGTCTAAAGGGGTCAGGAGGATTCATTCTAGAGGAATGATCCATCGAATCGCTGGACTTGTAATGGGAACTAGCTTTAAGGGAATCCATATCGAGGACTAGAGCGTAGGCTGCCGCTATTGAGTCCACATTTCTATAGATTAGCTCGTTCCTAAGATCGGCTCGTAATCCAGCCCTGAACCTAGAGAGAGTTTGTTCTTCACTCTCTTTACCTAGCGCATTGCACCGAATAAGGAAGTCATCGAATTTATCAACATATTCTTGTGTGGCATTACTTCCTTGGTACAATTGGTTTCACGAATCTAGCAATCGGGTGTGGAACGATAACGGTACATACCTCTCAGTGAGCTTCTCTTTCATGGCCTCCCAAGTGGCTATGGGTGCCAGGCCTCGACCTCTGCGGGCATGTTCAAGATTGGTCCAATGTTGTTGAGCTTTACCCGTTAATTTCATAGTGGCAAATTTAACTTTAAGGGCTTCGCTCATGTCGAACCACACAAAGTAGTGGTCCATGGCACGGATCCAATCGAGGTAAGCTTGGGGTTCCATGTGGCCTTCAAACTGGGGAACGTCAGCCTTAACGTTCTTTTTATAATGTTCGTCAGGGTCACGTTCTTGACGTCGATCGTCATGAACATTCCCTTGAGGGATCTGACGATGGCCATGAAGCTCAGGGACAATGGTTTGATTAAGCTCCACTTTCTCAAGCCTCTGATTGATATTGGCAAGAGTTGCTTGGATGGCAGCTAGGGTAGCGGAGATATCATGGTTGTCCATTTCAGGTCTGGGAAGTCTAGGGTTCCTAATTGGGTGATTGGGAAGGGCTAGGAAAGGCTCTTCAGGGTCTGTGATGGTGCTGCGAAGACGCATTCACCAAAAGTGGAAACTATGGGGTGTGTCCTATTTTTTTTTTTTTTTTTTTTTTTTATAAATGATTCTGAACTAAACTAAAATAAAAATAAAATAAAATAAAAGACTACACGATACTAAATGAATGCCTACGATGCAAGAACTAAGGTTTTAAGAACCTTTGCTCTGATACCAAAATGATGTAAAACCAACCCTAAAATAGAGAATTTTCCAAGAATTTTAATGGGTTAATTTTACCAACATGAAAGTTCTGATCTAAGTTAGAAATTTAAAACAGTTAACGGGTTTGATGGATTTTCAAGAACTGAGTTATGCTAACAATTCCAACTAATAATTCAACCTCAATCAATAATTAAATTCCTATATGTTAGCAAGTAATAAGTCCAATATCGATTTGTACCCTAATCTAGCATGTGGATCACTCAATCTCAGTATTTTTTTGTGGTCGACAGTCAAATCAGATAATATACTAGATGATAAGGCAGTAAAACATAAATACGGAAGAGATGGAAAGAGTATACCGAATTCGAAGAAACCCTCGTAGATCTCGGAGTTGGTACAGCAACCAAGACACAGCAATAGCAGACAGTAACTCCACAAGCAGGTTCACGATGGTCGGCGGCATCACTGGTCGATGTCAACGACGGTAAGGGCGGCACTGGGGGAAGGCCGGTAGTGATGCTGTTGGGATCCGGTGGGTTAGGGTTTTGGATTAGATGGATTAGGGGGTTGATCTTGAATCGGGAGGAGGAGAAGGCGGTGACGGGAAGAGGCTATAGTGGTGGGGGTTGCGGTGGCAGGAGGTGGACGATGGGCGTCGGCAGGGAGGGGGGGTCTGGACGCTGGGGGAGGTGGCCGTGGTAGTCGGATTGGGAGAGAAGAGAGGGTGAGGGAGTTGCCGATTGGGGGCTGGTTGTTGGTCGAGGAAGAGGACGAAGGTGAAGGAGAAGGGAGAGGTTGGATTTGGGGTTTTGGTGGGTTTCGGGAAAGAAGCAGAAGGGAGAAGAAGGAGGAAGCAGCGGTACGGGGGGATTAGTTTAGGGTTGGTTTATTTGGGATTAGGGGAAATTAGTATTAGGAATTTGTATTGGGAATTTTTTTAATTGGGGGTAAATTTTAGAATTAATCACTAATTCTAAAACTAGATTAGGATTTATCACAAACCCTAATTTGATCTCAATTGTATCACACAAAGGAGAGAAAATGAAGAGCAAAACTCAACACAGGTTTGTTTGATCAATAATGGCATCCTTTTCTCATTCATCTCAGGGCCTTTAAATAGGCTCAATTACATCTTGAAACATATCTCCAAAATATTCTCAGAATCTAAAAATTACAAAAAGATTACATATGGCTATAATTGCCAGAAATAAAAAATGGTAATAAAATAAAAATCCTAAACTGTAAAGATGTCCTCATCAGATATACTCTTGTTGTGAAATATTTTCAAACTATAAAGATTACTGTAGAAAAAAGATTTCTGTAGATTTGAGTTATAAGAAGGTGATGTGTTTAGATGTAATTTTATTGTAGTATAGGATTGAGTGGAGAGAGAAAAAATTAATTTAGAAAATTAGATGAAATTGTTCTATTAGATAGAGGAAAAAAAAAAGGAGAGAGAAACAAATAAAAAATAGCACAGTAGCGCTAAAATAGCTTTCCGCTGAGTTCAGGTAATTTTTTTTGGATTTCTTTTGGCGCTATAGTAACTACTGTAGTGCTACAGTACGAATCCAAATCCAAACAAAACCAAGCCAACCAAACTTGTGAACAATACTTTTCCCCTGGATTTCTTTTCCCACATTAATCTTCATACCAAACAAACAAATTCTTACACGAGCAACCACACTTTATAAAGAGGGAAAAGAATGTTCTCATGATCTCATCATAATCATCAAAAGCAACAATCGAGTGTGGCTTAATTTGTGCTTTGTATTCAGATTCATCAAAACAAATGTATGGCTCGAACCTAGATCCCCCAATATAAGCATCTGTAGTCGTTTGTTATATTTCCAAATTTTGGCAAAAAAAATGTCACAGTTGTTGGATAAACACCCAAATTTTTGAGTTTGAGGGAAACAACACTTTTATATATTTGAGAAGAGATATGGGAATTTGGAACATATAGCACCCGAAAGATGAAGCTTCAATCGTTCACAATTTTAACTGTAAATCTTAGTAATTGGTAATTGTTCTTGAACCCTATTTGCTAGCTACAACATCATGGAGGCAGTCAATCAATATAGATTGATTCGAAATCTGATTCAAATCCAATATAGCACCTATGGTACATAAGAATTGTAGAAAAAGTAATAATGAGATCACTGTTTTAGGAAATGATGCGGAGATGAGTACTGACATTGATCCTCATCATCTTTATACTTAATGATTCCTGATTCGACCAGAAATATGAAAATATATACTTGTTATGAGTGTATTCATTGAATTGGTTTGGTTCATCAATAGTCACGAGCAAAGGTGTAGTACTGCTTGGCTTAATAAGAAAATTTATAAGTCTGGAATGAATAAATGGAAAAGTTGGTTAAGGGAACATTCTCAATACTATTTATCTCATACCAAGTGGTCTCACTCAGTACTGAAGAAGTGGCGAAATAGAGTCAACTAACATCATACGATTCAAACGAAATACACAACAAAATTGAATTTACATAAAAAAGAAATAAGACTAATTATTTCAATACAGGAAACAAAATTACTATGCAATGGATTCATTGATGAGTCAAAAAGCAAAATGGAAAAAATATTACGGATATGATCTTTTATAGTTCCAAATGTTCCTGGAAATTCTTGCTCCCGTTGGACCATTTGTATCTATAAAACCTTTTCACCCAATTTTGAATTGTTGAAATGAGAACTTTATGTGAGAGTAGAAGCCCCAAAAGGAGAATTAGGAATTTATTTGATAGGAGATAATACTTGGAGATGGAAAATTCATCTGTCTTTCATCAATTTGCAGATTCTCCCTCAACTAGTTAAAAGAATGAAATTGGCTGATATCATGACGATATTAGGTAGTATATATATCATTATGGGAGAAGTTGATCGTTGAAATGATAGCTGATATGACAGAAGTACAAGCTATCAATTCTTTTTCTAGATCGGAATCCTTAAAATAAGTCTATGGACTTATATGGATCTTTGTGCCCTTTTTTACCCTTATATTGGGAATCATAATAGGGGTACTAGTAATTGTGTGGTTAGAAAGAGAAATATCCACAGCAATACAACAACGTATTGGGCCTGAATATGCCAGCCCGTTGGGAATTCTTCAAGCTCTGGCAGATGAGACAAAATTAGTTTTTAAAGAAGACCACATCCCCTCTAGAGGAGATATTCGTTTGTTTAGCGTGGGACCGTCTATAGCGGTCATATCAATTCTACTAAGTTATTTAGTAATTTCTTTTGGGTATCGCCTTGTTTTAGCTGATCTCATCATATGTGTTTTTTTTATGGATCTCTATTTCAAGTATTGCTCCAATTGGACTTCTTATGTCGGGATATGGATCGAATAATAAATATTCTTTTTCAGGTGGTCTAAGAGTTGCTGCTCAATCTATTAGCTATGAAATACCATTAAATATTTGTGTGTTATCAATATCTCTACGGATGATTCGTTGGAACATGATTATTTTTCATCCTCTCTATAACTAGAAATAAATAGAAATTCTAAAATGAATAGAAATTCAAAGTAAAGGGGTTATATATTGAATGATATTTATTTTTTATTCATCAGTGATTATGATCGATGAGTTAAAATAGATAGTTATATGAGTAAAATAAAACTGTTTCCAAATTTGGAATAAGAAGATCAAATCTCATTCCCTATGTAGAAGACTACAAACATAAGCATAAGCAATGTAAACTATTTATCCCAAGATTGAGATTCTTTCACTAATTATCATATCTTGAAGCGGGTACAAAAGGATCAACCAAATGGGCTTTCTACTTCCGTCTTCTATGTATTATCGTACCGGAGACCAATAAAAAAAATCAATGAACAGTTAGGAACACGAAGGTAAACAAAATATTAGTAATAGAGATAATGTAAGATATAAAAAAGTAATTTTTTGCATAAAACTTTTGATAAAACGAATCATAATAAGGACTTTACTTCTCTATTATATTGTTCAATACATTCACGGATAATATTACTAATTAATTTCTTTTGCTCGAAGAGTTGTCATTATTGTATCTTTTTTCTTTTTTGGAAACAAAGGGGAAAAAAATAATGGCTAAACTCTAAACTAAAGTAAAAATAGATTGGCTAATCAGTTATTTCTTCCATGGCCCCGAGGATTCCGATATTAGCACTGATAGTACGGAAGTGTAACTATTCAAACAACTATTCAGAGTTCCTAGAGCTCCCTGTAAGGCTTGTTGGAAAAAATCTTGTCGAACTTTATTAATCTCTCTTTGTTGTTCAAAATGAAGGGTTTCATTTTTATAATTTTCTAATTGTTCCAAATTATAAGAAGTAGCATTAATCAAATTGACATTTTCTCGTTTTATCTCAGAATATCCATTCATTTGATACTCATCCGCTTCTATTTCCACTTTACGTAAACGAGCCCGTGCCTTTTCGAGCTACTCAATGGCTCCTTTATGTAATTCTTCCGAATTTTGATTAGTACTCAAAATCCTCGGTTTTCGATTATCTAATAAATCATTTAATGAAAGTAGATTATCTTACCATTCATTTGACAATTTTCATGATCTCTTCCCGAACCAAACATGAATCTTTCAATTCATTTGGCCCTCACACTCAATTTTGTATTTTATGGGCATTCCCATATCTTTGAATGAGCCAATGCTTTCTATTTCTGTTGTATTCAAACATATCAAAACCGATACAAGACCAAGAATATTAGGAAGACTCTTCTGACTTGACAAAAATCTATAATTTTCAGTAAAGTTGTTTCTTTATCGTTATTTGTTCTTTACTTATTACTTAGTTACTTAGTTTATATTTATATATTCTGAATTTATATGTTTCTATGTTTCTTTCAATGTTTGAATTTAGTCGAAAATCAAAATTGAAACAAATAAAAATAAATTTAATATATATAAGAAATTTTCGATTTTCATTTTATTTCCTTTTTTATTCAAATCCAAAAATGATTCTTTTTTATACATAGGTTGTCGGTTTGGCAATTGGATAATAAAGGGAACCTTGCCCTTTTTTCTAGGAAATGGTTCAAATCGATTTTCTTGATATGAGTGTTTAATATCAGAAAAATTACCAACTATTCTTTTTAAAACCATTTCGGTACTAACGTAGTGGTAGAAAGAGTACCGTGTTGTGCCCAGAATTCAAACAGTTTAGCTTTAACCATGTTAATGGTCTCACATTATTGGCTAATAGAGAATCAAAGTTGACTTACCTATGAATCACAAAATGCTATGGTTCGTACATATGACTATGATTTCTAAGTTTATTCAGTAGGAATTTGCCGAGATCGTGCACTTTTTTTTCTCCAATTCGTTTATATCCTATAACCATAATATAATAAATGGAATACTAAGACTATAACTATATATAATAAAACTATAATATAATACTATTATAGTTAGAATATCTTAGAATATCAAAATAAGATAAGAAATTAATAATATTAATTGAATTAATTATACAATTCTAAATATAAGAAATAATTAATATAAATAATAATAATATAGATAGAAATAAAATGGAAATGGTAAGATCTTTGGTGCAAGAAGAAGGTGTATCCATATCATTTGTACATGTTCTGCTTCCCCTCTTTTTTTATTTTTAATAATACCGAGTCGGGTTCTTCTCCTACCAGTATCGAATAGAACATGTTGGAAAAAAAATCTTCTTCATGGAAAACCTTCACTATAACTATAAATAACTACTAACTATATTATAACTATAATATAAAATATATAAATAAAAATAAAATAAATAGAACTAAATAACTAAACTATTACTAGACTATATAGAATATGTATAATATAAAATATAAATATATACTATATATATAATAGAAATTGATAAATTATAAATCTAGAAAATATAAACTAAATTGAATTAAAAATGAAAAATTTTAAATTTTAATTTTTTTTAATTGGTTGAACTTGAAAATTGACTCATTAAAAATGAAATTAAATGAGTAAATAATTGAATTTGATTCGACTGGGTGGTACCAACTAAATCACCCAGGTCCGGGACCATAAGCAGTGACAACTGCCTTATGAAGACTCGCTTTCGCTATGACTCTAGTCCGTGAAAAAATAAAATATATTATTCAATCAAGACCTCCACGTCTGCATTGTAAATATGTCGTTACAACTTTCTCAGAGAAAGACGATCAATATTGTACATCCAAAATAGACTTAAGAAGACATGATCCCAGGATAGGAAGCACTCTGAGTTTAAATAAAAAAAAAAGGACTTTTCATTTTGTTTCCCACGGAAAGCTTAAAGAAAATCAATGGTATATCCCACCACAATTCCACATTTTATGTGGAGACTGAAGATTGCGAAGTTTTTGTATGAATTTTCTTATTAGCTGGGAGAAAAAAATAGGAAAAACGAATTGATCTGGGACCCCCCTCCCCTTTTTATCGTATTCCAATGAATAATTGGAAATCCACCTAATGATCGGAAGGGTGGAAATTTATATATTCAATTTATTTGACTTTATGAAATTGGCTGAAAGATTCTTGAACCCGAAGTAAAAAAATTCTTTGTATATAAATGTATAAAACAAACACAAGTTCTATGTATATACATAATATAGATTATTGTTCTATTTTCGTTTCAGTAATTTATTTCAGTATAGTGACAGTGGTTCTTTAGTTAAGTCAACAGGGACCTTTCTTCTTGAAATGTCCACGATTTACCTGGGAATAATTGTCTGTTGTATTGTATATGACGGATATGAATCGATCCTTCTTAATTCTTGATTATGACTTTTTCTTTCATATGAAAGAATAACGACTTTTATCTTACACACGGTCTTTTCTCTTCCATACTTATGCATACTTATGATGGGCACTTACGAAAAAAACAATTTCTACTTCGTTTTCTTGGTACTCGATCGAAGAAGTGTGAAAAGTATAGTATATAAAACTATATTATATAATAATAAAATAAAATAATAAAGACTAATAATATATAATATAATAAATGTAAATATAATAATAAAATTATATTATATAACAATAATAATATAATTCAAATATATTGATAGATAGAATTTTTATAGAGAAATTATTATCATTATAGAGAATAGAGAAAACTTCCGACCTTTTTGAGTCATCGGAGTAGCTGACTATTTGGTTTTTGGTTAATAACTGATTTTGCTCCGGAATTGGAAATCCATTAGAGGCCGTACTTTTGAGGTTTCTAATTTTTTTGTTTAAAAAATGGGATCTTTTTTTTTTCATGATTCACTATCTAGAACAATTTGTAGAAGATGTAAATAATACTTTAGTAAACCGGTTTATTCGTTTTTTTATAAATGTTACATTATATCATTCTCCCATATGCCATATGATAAAATATGGAATAAAATAACTTAAATCCTTTCTAAGCCTTCTCCGGATAACTATTTATCTATCCATTATCTATTAAGATACATAAGAAGTATTATATACTGTTGAGCCAATGACTATTCATGATTCCGTATTGAATCAATTCCATATCCGTGAGAAACTTTATTATAGGAATGTTGTGGTAAAACTTCGTTTGAAACAATGTGGTAGAAATCAACATGCGACTTGAAGGACATGATTCGCTGTGGATTCTTACATCCACCATTTTCCATAGAAATGAAGATGTTCTTGAATCGACATAATTTTTTCTTTTCTTGTTAGGAACCTAATTTGTGTTGAGTTGCTAAATTAGGATTAGGAGTACATGATGAAGCCCGAACAAAAAATATTGACTCATTTATTGTTATTGAGGGGAAGAATCTAGGATTTGTAACAATTAATAAGTTAGACCAACTTTGTAAGTAGATCTTCAATATAGAAATCGAGGGGTCAAATTCGAATAAGTGTAAAATATCAAAAAATTTGAAGTAAAATTTGTCGAAATTGTAAAAACTTTTTTGATTCAAATTCAAATGAAAAAGTGTATTATATTACATGTTACAATGGAATCTGCCATTCGTATTCTTTTTCATAGAAAGAAATAACAAAAAAATATAGGTATATTGCTACAGTTTTGAAAAAGAGTAAGGATCACCGAAGTAATTTCTAAACCTAATGATTTTACAATGTAAAGAGAAAGGATTCCGGAACAAAGAAATGCTTTTTTTATTTGTCATTTTGATTATAATTAATGATAAAAAGTAATTCGAGATGAGACAAAAAAAAGAGGTTAGACACGACACAAGAAATGTCTAAGGATTTACCTCGAAGTTTTTTAGAATTTGCCAACTTTAGTTATGAGTATAAATGACTCAAATCATAGTCTATTTATAATTTTATTTATGGTTATATTTGCCGTTATATACAGAAAGATTAACATCATTTTTCTCGAGCAGTATGAGGAGAAAACCTTCTATACGTTTCGGGGGGTATTGTTTATCTACATCTATCCCAATGAGCGATCTATCGAATCGTTGTAATTGATGTTCGATCCCGAAGAGAAGAGATCTTAAAAAAAGTGAGTTTTTACTATCCGATATAGAATCAAATTTATTTAAACGTTCCCACTATTCTTTATTTTCTTGAAAAGGGTGCTCAACCTATAGGTGTTGTTCATGATATTTTAAGGAAGGCCGAATTATTGAAAGAGAGAGCTTTAGGGAAAAAAAGGTTAATAATAAAATAAATAAAAACGTAACTAGTATTCATTTTTGAGCAACTTAATTTGCTCTTTTCTTGTTCTATTCATATCATACTTAATCTTAATTTCTTAATTTACTTTCAACTTAATTTTTGTTGTTGTTGTAGGAATCAGGCAACAAACAATGGACGAACCATACTTAAATTGTACTTTTATTTACTAAAGAAACCTTCCTTTTTTTAATCTCAATTTTTTATTTTTATTTATGTTGTGCAAATCCAACAAAAATCCTTAATTGATTTATTGAATTAGTTTCATTTGGTTTTTGTTTTCTCAAGATTCCATTAATATTGACAATGGTGTGTCAAACAAATATGATTCAATCGTATATAGATAGCTCTGTTTATCCCGACCTCCTAATGGTTTTAGTTTTACTTCATTCAAATGATTGGTTTGCCAGATTTACTATTATAACAGTTTTACAAGATCTATTTTCTCGATATAGAAGATGTGTTTTCTTCATGAAAACAAACTTGAGATATTTTTTTTTGTAAATTTGGACATTTCTATTGGGAATCTGTTGTTTTTTATTATTTGCTACTTCAATATTTTTATGTAGTTGTACAGTGTGATGCAATTTTCAATAGAAGTGACTTTTTTTAATCATATCTATATATCATAGTTATTTGGGTTGCTAACTCAATGGTAGAGTACTCGGGTTTTTAGTGCGACTATGATCTATTACACATTTGGATGAAGCAACGAATTTGACCAGACTATTGGTAGAGTCTATAAGACCGCGACTAATCCTAAAAGGTAATGTATGGAAAAAACAGCATGTCGTAATAATAAGAAGAAAACAAGATTTTTAATATGTTCTTATTCTTTTTTGTAAAATTTTGAGTTTTTACTTACCATACCGGATCATTACAAAATTTTGTTTTGATTTTTTTTGAGCGGGACAAAATAGATTCACGTTTAAAGTTGGGTCTAATGAAGGATAGATAGAGCCCTAAGGCACTAATTTTGGTTGAAAAAAGCAACGAGCTTCTATTCTTGTCTTAATTTGTTTGAATAATTATCCGATCTAATTATACGTTAAAACAAATTAGTGCCTGATGCGGAGACGGGTTCTCCTGTGAGTGGACCTTTTATTCTTTTATTCTTTTTAAATAAATCCTAATTATTCTGTATTATAAATAGAAAATTATAAATTATAAATTGGAAATGAATGCGTAGAAGAAATAGTATACTGATAAAAAAAATTGTTCCAAAGTCAAAAGAGCGACTGGGTTGTAAAAATAAAGGATTTTTTACCCTCTGGTGATGGTAAAGGACCCCACAATACCTAATAATGGATATGAAAAAAAATAGTTTGGTAATGAAGGAATCAGAATCTTTTACAATACAAAGAAATTCTTAAAATTTGAAGAGAGTAAGGTAAATTGATACTCTCCTTTTTTGCAATGGTAAAGAACAAGAGGTGCTCAATCTTAAAGTAGTCTTACAACTTTTTGCTAACATCTCAGGGCTACAAATCAACTTCCTGAAGTCCTCAGTTGTATATTTTGGCAAATCCAGAGCCAAAATGAATGCATTCTCTTCAATCCTTAACTGTAATCAAGAGAAGATTCCAATCAAGTACTTGGGCTTGCCTTTAAACAAAGGTAAGCTGAGGAAATTAGAATGGAAACCACTCATCCATCGAATTGAACGTAGACTCTCAACTTGTAAAGGCTGATTGCTTTCAAAAGGGAGCAGGCTTGTGCTCATTAACTCTATTCTCTCTGCTTTACCACTCTATTTTGCTTCATTCTTTAAAATTCCTCTGTGGGTGATAAGGAGAATTGATCAGATTCGTAGCAGATTTTTCTGGACAGGAGAGGACAACGACAACAGAGGCATTGCATGTGTACAGTGGAAGAAAGTGTGCCAACCTAAACCATTAGGAGGTTTGGGCATCCTAGATCTCAGAATACTAAACGACGCTCTACTTATGAAATGGTGGTGGAAGATCCTCTCATCAGACTGTCTTGTTAGTCACACACTTACTTCCCTATATTACAGCAGGTGCAACAAGGATTTCTGCTGCCCCTCAAACGCTTCAAACTTCTGTATAGGACTCTTCAGCCTAAAAGAACAGTTCATGCTAAATATGAATTGGAAGCTTGGCAATGGGAATTTGATCAAGTTCCGGCACTCTAGATGCATTGATGGGGATAGTGTATCATCCATTTGTCCCACTCTTGCCTCTTTTGCCTGGAACACTCAGGCTGATGTCCCCTCCCAGGGAGTATGGATTAATAACAATGGGCACTGGCGACCTAGATTGAACAGCATTCCTACGCATGTTATCAAAGATGACAAGCTAAAACTGCTTGACATAATAAAGCATTTTCAACTGAGCAATACTGCGGATTGCGCCTCTTGGAGACACAATGCATCAGGGGTGTATACTGTCAAGTCTGACTACAACCTCTTTGCATATTCAGGGCGACAGTCTCCATACCACTCTGCTACTTGGAATTCAATCGCACCCCTCAAGGTCAAGATTTTCATTTGGCAACTTTGTTGGGAAAGGCTCAACTCTAAAGAATCACTTGCTTTGAAGGGATGGGTGGGGGACCCTACCTGCACATCTTGTGCAGGTCCGGTTGAAACAGTGTTTCACATTTTCTTTGAATGCCCCCAGGCTACTGCGACTTGGCAGTTGTTCACAAATCTCTTCAAAATCCACACTTTACCACACTATTCACGACTGATTTACTTCTTGGTGTTTTGGCTCTCACTTGCACTGTTCCACTTGGCACTTACTCACCATAGCTATTTGTTGGAGTTTATGGCTTGTTAGAAATGCTAGAATTTTCTTAGCTTCAGCTTATTCCACTAATTCTCTAATTGCTAGTACTAAGTTTTGGTTTTGATTTTGGCTAGATGGATGCGAAAATGAAAAGAAGAAGGAACAGTTGTTGAAAGGACTTGATTCTGTTGGCGCAAGGGATATTCTCTTCACTGTGGCCAGGGCATCCGAAGGAAATGCAAGTGCACACAGCTCCTCAAACTGATGAGGCATCACAGACTTCATTTTGTATTTTGTTTTTTGGTGCACAAACCTGGCAGAATGTTTATTGTTGTTCCTAGTTTTTATGTTGTTAGTTTTCTGGGGATTAAAGGTCTTATTTTGTGGTTCTTTGCATTTATAAGTGATCTGAACACCATGTATTAAGGCAAGTTGAGGAGTACGACAGAAGTCCGCTGCCCTCTCTTCGACTTAATACTAGGTATTATCCGATCTGTTATACTTACAATGGACTGGTACCTCTCCTTCATCCCTTTTTGTACTATATTATTATGTAATCCTAACTCTTTTATTTATAAATATATGCTAATGTGAGGTAGGACCTTATCCTACCTTTTACCAGTAAAAAGAAAAGAATTTCTTAAAGTTACTTTTTTATTTTCAAGAAAAGAATTTATTTTGAGGTGTTTTGTCAAAACAATCTATGTCTATGTGAGAAAAAATAGGCATCTATGTCTATTTCCTTTTTCCAAAAAATAATCTTGGAGATTGTGTAATGCTTACTCTCAAACTCTTCGTTTACAGAGTAATTATATTTTTTTGTTTCTCTCTTCATCTTCGGATTCTTATCTAATGATCCCAGCCGTCGTGCCTGCTTTATCTGTCTTTGGTTTCATCGTTTGTAGTTTTGTCTGGTTCAGTAATACCTCTTATCCTAGTGAGATGATACCTGGGCCCCGGGGGGGGGGGGGGGGGGGGAATGTAAAATAAAGCTCTCTCTTTCAATAATTCGGCCTTCCTTAAAATATCATGAACAGTTCCACTAGATTGAGCACCATTTTCAAGAAAATCTGGCTAACATTGAACTTGGTAAAATGAAATGGTTGAATAATTCAAAAAAATAAAATTAATCAGCAATTCACATTGAATGCTGAGAAATCCTAATTTTTAATCTGAAAGAAAAAAAGGAGTAGCTTTTATATTTCAAAATCATCACGAAAAAAAGATTCTCAGTTTAGATAAAAGAGTCATTCTCAACAATAAAAATAGTTAGTATTTGTAGTATCAGAGACGAAATATGACATCTCGTCCCACAATTTATTATAAAAAAAATATCGGATAAGGTTTGATGTCTTGTCCCAAAATTTTTTTTATAAAAATATACCGGAAGGGAGATCATCTCCCGTATGTTCATTTTTTCAATTAACAAAATAAATCGAACGGGATTTAATCTCCTGCCCGAGAGCTTTTTTGGCCAAAAGTTTAAGGTGTGTTTAGTCTTATAGAAATTGTAATGCATACGTATTAGCTTTGAGATTGTGGTAAATTTTGGGTTCAAGGGTTGAGATGGAATGAGGCCTATGAGAATTGTTATGCGTACATATGCATACATTTAATTATTAATTTTTAAATGCATCGGACGAAATTACATATTTAGCCCAAAATTTGGTCGGACACAAAATCATCCCCCATTCGAGAGCATTTTAAATTTTTTAAAAAAATTTAAACGGGGTGAAATTACATCTATCGTCCGTCTCATTTAAAAAGAAGAACCCAAATATTGGGTTCAAATGACTACAAGTAGAATCCAAAATTTTTATTTCTAAATGCTAAATATAGGAATTTTGGGTTCGAATCACTACAGATGCTCTAATGGAATATCCGTTGATTTTTGTCATGCAAAGAGCTTATTGCTATGAGAATATATTTCTGTCTCTGAAGTGGCCCTGGCGCTATGGACACATGAACTATATTGCATCGTTACTAATAGAATTAGAGACATACACAAACACACCACATATTTTAAAGTACTTATGCATCGACATTTTCAAAGGACAAAGACCGGGGTGGAATTGAGAGCTGATAAATCCCCAAAGCTATCCTTAAGAAACTGTTAATCTTATGTACATATTCTGTTTCTAGCTAAATCATCCTTTTCCATTTAAAAAGTTATGTGCACAGGATCAGCTAAAGATGTGAAGGCATGTTCACACGTGTGGAATAATTTGATTTTGCTTCTACAACAGATACAGAATTCTGTATGGGTAATCTGACTTGAATCTGACCCACTGCTAGGCTTACACTTCATGCTTGCGTTGTGCTTTCGACATTGCAAACAAGCAAATGTGTAGAAGAAAAAAATCAGAAGGGTTGAGCTGTCGGAGAAATCTACACCCAACTAGTAGTGCTAATAGCGGAAGTACACCACAAGCAATAGAAACTCCAAGAAATAGATAAACCAAGAACAAGCCACCACGATAGACGGATCTCACAAGAACACAACCAATATGCAGAGACAACCAATACTTCTTATTCCCAAACAAATACAAAGATTACAAGAAAGCTTACAACTCTCAACCTCTCTCTCTCCCCTTTGAAACACTCAGCACAATCTTTCTTAAAGTTGAATAATAATCAGCACTTAGGATATCTAAACCCTGTAGTTTACGGCCATATATATAGCCCCCAAGCAAACCCTAAAAGATAAACAAAAATATAGCAAATTGGGTCTTTCTCTCGTAAGCCCAAAAGAAACAATCAGCGTCAGTGTCGGTCGACCGCACCCCAAGCCGGTCGACAGCATCGTGCGGAATCAATCCAGAGGGCTGACCGGTCGACCGCACCCCTAGTGACCGGTCGACCATCCCCTCCTCTGTTGGACGCCTGCACTCGAAGAACCCCCAGTCGACTGGGTCGGTCGACCGCACCCCTAGCCGGTCGACCGCAACCCTCCAGACTTCTCTTCTTCTACTTGCTGCTTGTCTTCCCTTGCTTCTTTGTTTTCTCCTCTTCTTCTCCAACTTCAAGTACCCCGTGCCTACATGTATTTGAGGCCACAATTCCTAACAATCTCCCACTTAGACCAAATACATCACGCTTCAAAGTTATTGCAATCTTTTCTCGCATTATCTCTGCCATCTCCCACTTTTATGGAAGATCCAAGTACTCCACACTCTCATGAAGAGCACCTCCGCCACTCTACTATGTGGAGTGCACCAACCACCCCTCATTGCCTCATGAAGGATGTGCTCCACCAATCGCATAGAGCACGAATACCGGAGAAACAACCTTCCGTGTCGGATTCCGTGTTATGAGACTCCCCACCTCGCAAGATCTTCATCAAGACCGGAAATGGTTCAAAGCCTCACAATACACCCTCTGCACTAGAAACCTCTGTGGACGACACCTCCACAAACTCCGCAGACTGTTCAACCCCTACAGTCCCAATTCGGTTATCCTCATCGACATCACCCCACATATCGATACCAGTGCTCTCTATCACACAAGAGCGACTTGAAGCTTCAACTGCCAATTCGCAAAGTATCCTCACCGTAGCAACGTCTTGCCCACTAGGATCACTTCTTTGGCCAGTAGCTCCCACTAAATTAGTAACCTCCCCTCCACAATTGAAAGAACTCGGTTGCACCCCATGCAACTTACTACTCGATTCCGGCTGAGAGTCAACTACAGGAGAAACACCCATCACGTCTCTAAGCAAATACAACGTTCCCTCACGCTTTTCTTTTGCAACCACCCTTGAACCTACAGCTATACATCACTCCCCACTACCAACTGCAGTAGACAACCCCTCTTTGTCTAGCCTTCAAATCGAAATAAGATTTTCTTTCAAGTGTGGAACATGCCATGTCTCCCGCAAGACAGCACTTTGATCATCAATGGTATTCACGCGAACAGTACTAACCCCACGTACAGGACACCGGTGACCATTCCCCACGATCACATCTTCAAAAGAATCCTGCTCGTAGTCATCAAACACCTCTCTCCTCGGAGTGCAATGAAAAGAAGATCCCGAATCAATACACCAATCTTGAGTGCCCAACTCCTCCCGAGCTAATAAGCATTGATTCTCAACAAGCCCCACTTGAGCTTTCTTTCGAGTATCTCTCTTCGGTTTCTCCTGCTTTTTCTTCATATAAGCATTACAACTGCGCATCATGTGACCCTTCTTGTGACAATACCAACACTCAGGCCCATGTCCCCCATTGCTGTCATCAGACCCACTCTCAGATGAACTATTCTGATCTTTTCTTTTTCGACTGCTCTTAGATCTCCCACGTCTCTTCTCAACGTACATGGCGAAGTCTCTAGAAGATGATGATGGATATCCTCCGTTTCTCACCCTTCTCACCTCCTCGTTCAGAATGCTACTCACCACATTCTGTAGAGTCGTCGAATCTGTCATAGTGCCTGTGATAGTATGTTCCACCGTACCATAACTATCGGGTAAAGTAGATAGAAGTAACAATAACTGCCCCCTCTCTGAAAACATCAAACCTGCAGCTTCCATCTGGTTGTAAACCATACAGTATTTGTTCACATGCTCTGCTATTGAACCCCCTTCCTTCAACTTCATATTAACCAATTTCTTCAGATGAAGAATTTGATTAGATGTCGATGGTTTCTCATACATATCCGTGAGAATCTCCATAGCCTCCTTTGTGGTTTTTGCATTCGAGATATGAAATAACGCCTTCCTACTCAGCCCCAACTGAATCTGACCCAGTGCCTTCTGATCCAAACGATTCCACTCTGCCAAGACCTTCGCATCCTTGTCTGCACCTACCGGCTTCTCATCAAACAACAGACCATCAAGATCTTTCTGACGAAAATACGCTACCATCTGAATCTTCCACATCGCGAAGTCACTCCCATCGAATCTCTCGATTTTCATCTTGTTATCGGCCATCTCGAACCAACTGCTCTGATACCACTTGTCGGAAAAATCTACTCCGAACTCGTAGTGCTAATAGCGGAAGTGCACCACAAGCAATAGAAACTTCTAAGAAATAGATAAACCAAGAACGAGCCACCACGATATATGGATCTCACAAGAACACAATCAATATGCAGAGACAACCAATACTTTTTATTCCCAAAGAAATACAAAGATTACAAGAAAGATTACAACTCTCAATCTTTCTCTCTCACCTTTGAAACACTCGGCACAATCTCTCTTGAAGTTGAATAATGACCAGCACTTAGGATATCTAAACCCTAGAGTTTACGGCCATATATATAGCCGCCAAGCAAACCTTAAAAAATAAACACAAATATAGCAAATTGGGCCTTTCTTCCGTAAGCACAAAAGAAACAATCAGCGTCGGTGTCGGTCGACCGCACCCCAAGCCGGTCGACCGCATCGTGCGGAATCAATTCAGAGGGCTGGCCGGTCGACCGCACCCCTAGTGACCGGTTGACCGTCCCCTCCTCTGTTGGACGCCTGCACTCGAAGAACCCTCAGTCGACTGGGTCGGTCGACCGCACCCCTAGCCGGTTGGACCGCAACCCTCCAGACTTCTCTTCTTCTACTTGCTGCTTGTCTTCCCTTGCTTCTTTGTCTTCTCCTCTTCTTCTTCAACTTCAAATACCTCGTGCCTACGTGTATTTGAGGCCACAATTCCTAACATGAGCACCATCAAAGAAGAAAGTTTATAGAAAAGGATGCTATAATAAAGAGGACGAGACAAATTAGCATGGTCCGGTAAGAAAGCAGTCCTTTAGCCATAATAACATCAACAAAAGCATTAGAAATTTAGAACTAAGATATACGTAATATGCACCGTAGACTGATTCTAATAGCCAAAAATTCATATATTTGCACAACAGTTCACTACTTTTACCATCTCCTCTGCTAGTTCTCAAATATCAGTATATCACTCATGCATACACAATTCACTCATTTAGCCTTTCCGTGGTTATGACAAATATCGTCAGCACAAATGATTCAAACTAAATTCTAAATAAAAAATGACGACATCGATACTGTAAATATGGTTAGCAGTCTGCATTGATTTATGATTTGCATTCACAAGGACCATCCATTTTGTGGTTGAGACCCAGCTTCCTCAATTATCCCCCAGTATGGAGGAAGAATATTTGTACGATGCTTTTGCTGGTGGTTGCTTGTTGTGATGAGAATAATTCTGTTCTTTGAAGTGGCTCGCATTCTTTACATAATGAAAGTTGAATTCAATTGCATTTCCTTAAAAAGAAAAAAGAGGAAGATAATGCTTAAATAATTTCTAATTTTTCGTTAAAAAACAATTCACCAAAAGATGGGGCAGATCAACTTATTTTTAACTAGAAAATAGATCAAATTCAATTTTGCTTTTGGATTAACCACCCATCAAAATTTCAAGCCTGGGGTTAGCTCAAAATCCAAAATTAATATCTGCTTGTCTAAATTCAATAGTCTTCTTTGGCTTATTTTTAACTAGTATAATGCACGTGCAATACACACGTATAAAAAAGTTTAGTCATTAAATTAAATGATTTTGTAAATCGAATAAGAAAAGAAATAATAAAACATTTAACAGAATTATAATCTGTAAAGAGTACCTCATTCAAGCATGAATACACTTTCAACTATCATTATATTAGGGAGATTCACTACCACATAAGAGAAACAATCACCTACTTCTACTTTGAAGTCCTTTTGAGAACTGGTCCTTGGCATTCCATACAACATCAATTTCATCACGATTCATCACCAACATGTCAGATTGAACAAATGCAGTATTGAACATGACCCTGAACATAACAATATTATAAAAGAAATTATAGTTTTAAGATGGGACAGAATTGGATGTTCATCACTCTGAAATCCTATACATTGTTAGTCTCACCTTGTAACTTGTTCTTCTCAAGTATTAGAGGTTCCTCGGTCTCTGCTTCAAAGCTCTTTGTACTGGTATCATTATAATCCTTAGCTTTGCCCCACAAAACTACATACAGTCCCAATACTACAGCACCACCACCAAGCAAGCTCGAAGTAATTTAAAAAATAGACTATCAAAATAGGATAATCAAATTAATCAATTTTTCGTGCTGATAGTACATTAAGCTTCATAAAATAAGACGAAAAGTACATTCCAGTATAAAGATGTAAATGTCAGATCTTTATTGTTTTCATTAAAAGAATTCACAATATCTGTGCAGCAACATGATACAAATAATTTGGGAGGAATGATTATAAGGTCCTTGAAGTTAGTGCATCCTTTCTATCTTCTGATATGTTTTATAGTTCTCTTGCTCTCAATGTACTCAATCTAGGGGAAAAAAAGTTCACATCTGCAAAATTTTCTCAAATAATAGAAATTAATGAGATCTCATATCATTTATAAATAGCCAAAAGGTTTTTATGCACAGAACTAACAGAATATTGCAGGCATGGCAAATTCCAGAAAAGACAGAAATAAAAGGGCTCCAAAAAGACATTCAAATTTATTAATACACATATGGCATGAATACAGTCTTATGAAAAAATTAGGACATACTCTATTACAAAGTACAGGAGGAATGTAGTATCTGCATATGAAAGAGCAAAAAACATACCTTTTACAGAGAACTCCTGCAATTTTGATGAAGCCTGACACCGGTTTTTTACATTTTCTGATGCTGGCATTCTGAACTTATAAGAGAAGTATGTAAAAGAAGAGCAACGTGTTTCCCTGCAAAGGCCAAAGGCCAGGTTGCATGGTCATTCTCCCTGAGGTTGCCATGCATCCATTGAGATTCATGTCATAAGCACCTAAAACAGAACAAACAGAGGGAAAATTTTCAGCCTAGTAACAAAAAATAAATTACAAATCGAATAATATTTAAATGATGCATCACTGGTCAGCTGCTAGCACGTGCAAATAAATGGCAAATGTCAACCATATTTCATATATGTGGCAAATATAAGTTAGTAAGCATGAATGAAATGTTTTAACATCATTTTAGTTCACATTTTACTAAGGAAAATTTTGAGTCAGGATTAACTTCAAAGTAGCCCACATCTCCACCATCAGGATTAACTTCAAAGTGGTGACAGAGTCCAAGATGGAACTATCATCTGAGGATGATGAATAAGGAAGGTGATCTATCCCATCTCATCTTCCTTTAAATCTGATATTTCTAGGATTTAAATGCACGTGCGATGCATGTCTATAAAAAAATTTAGTCATTAAATTAAATGAATTGTCCATAAAAAAGATATAGTAAATTATTGAGAAATTTACTCTATATGTTCAAATACAGACCGTTACAAACTTGTAAAAGAACAGAGCAGAAGGTTGTTTATTTTGTTTCCAAAAGATAATAACATCGAATATTCTTACCAAACAAAAAAGAGAAAGATCCTTATGAATCCCATTGTAATAGAAAAGACAAAATCCCATTGTAATAGAAAAGACAGAATCACGTACAAAAAATATGCAAACCTTTATATTGTTGTTTACACTAAAGAAGAAAACAACTTGTATATATTTGTCATCACCTTGATGATAGATTCCAACCAGTTTCATTACTGTTATGTTTTTTGAAGAAAAGGAAATACGCATCTTAAGCTGTACATCTCTACTCCTGTTGAGATAATGCCACTCTAAATTGGGGCTTTGAAGATCCATCTTGCTTTGTCCAGCAAAAAGTCATTGCTATGATATAAAACTAATGCATTTCTGAAGTAACAGTACAGTTACTTGGGTTTTTGTAGTGTAACAATGTGGGTGAGTATTAGCTTCTCATCCTCAAATGGTTCTTACATAACATAGACTTGAGAACAAAATCTATCCATAATCTGGGTCTTACATAACATAGACTTGACACTTAAAAACTCCAGAAGAGCGGGTGAAGGCAATCAGCTACTTGTGCAATGCACTTGTATGAAACACATTCGTTTAATTACTACAGCATCTCCTATCTTGTCCGTTGGTTGCATGTGCCAAAAGTCTAAGTATACATCAGCCAGCCAGAGGGTTAGCAGGCTTTGCGGAAGAATCACCCATTAACAAACTAAATAAACAACAAATCATACACAAACAAAAAACCAACATGATTCTGAGTAATTTGAGATTAAAGCTTAATATTAAGCTAGCGCATCTTGATTTGGGCCGGTTTACCAGTAATCCGGAACAGGGGGGGGGGGGGGGGGGGCTGAAATGTGGCACCACACATCTCTTCTTCAGTTGCTATAATTGCAGTCACTTTGTTCTTCGGCTTCTCATAACTTTTCAAACCCCCAAGAGTGCTTGAAAAGAAACATCCTAATATCAAAATCATTAAAATTTCAAAAATAATTAAATTTAAATCAAACTAAGTACATATATATACACCACCTATATATAATTTTGTGACTAACCTTGCGGAAATGGTGCAAGTGACTTGCCACATGATCCTTTAAGCAGATCAACATCGTCGCAAAAGGCTAAGCATCCATCTGATGTTATTCCCCAATACAGAGAAACCTTCCCATCACAATCCTGTTTTCGTTCATTCAAAGAAAATATTATGACTATTCAGATTCTCAAATTTGTTGGATATATAGGTATATTCTCACTATATATATAATTAGTTTCTCAGGCAACAATTTGATTATAATCTATGTGCTCTTTCACAGATAGAAATATATCTCTCCGTCTTTTCATAGAAATTTCAAGCACAACTACATGCACACCCTCATGAATATACATATACAAATTTATTTCACCGCTAAAATTTTTATTTAACTATCATATTACTTTTGTAGGAGTCAATCTGCATTAATTTTAATATTGGGCCACCCTTTAGCAACTTGTATTTTAACGAATTTTGCCAATTGCCTGATCTCAATGCAGCATAATACATAATACCTACAAAAGCTATTTGACACTGCTAAAAGTGAAAAATGTCAGCATACTTACATCTTGAAAATGGTTGCAAAACGTAGGCTGATCCTCCAATTGTCTCCCTGTCTTCTACTTCAAAGATTATGGCTTGCACCTTCACAGAGTCGGTAGTTTTAGAGGCCTCAGCAGCTTCCTCTGGTCTTCTGAAAGTGATCTTCTCAAAACTGACATCATTAAACAAAAAGAGCATCAAAATGACAAATCCTAAGTAGTTTGATAGGTGTGTATCTCATATAAGTCTAAATATGTCTATTTGCCACTATTTAAGTCTAAATATGTCTTCTGAAAGCTCCTACTTTTACCCACTTTTAAACTAATTCAATGGCCATGTGTGCATATCAATTCAATCCACATTTAAACCATGGCAAAATAACTATTAAGTTGCTAACTACATGAACAAATTTGTACGGGTAGTTACGTATTTGATGAATTTATATTGAGGATTTTAATTGCACGTGGGTGCTCCTGATAAATAAATTTTTTTCTCAATAGATTGATCACATGGAAATGCTAATTGCATGCTATACATTGCTATTCTATTTTCTTTTTCTTTTTCAATTTACATGAAAACCTATTGACAAAATTTCAACAAATTTGGGCATGATTAATTCAGATGGAAAGATCTTTCGCCATCAACCTGACACAGTTGCACCCCAAAACAATTACAGTCATTTACTCTACTCATCATTACCATGCTTAAAGATACTCACCCATGAGCAGCCTAATTAAGAATCTTTTTTTTTTAAATTTTTTTTGAAGTGGCAAACAAAAGAAGAGCAGTGATTTGGGAGCTTGAATGTGCTTAAAATCATTGAGACATAAACCTAACATTTACATCTAATAGTGAAATGCATAATTATTATAGGAAGTTCCGGATGGAAACAAACAGCCGAGACATTGTGTGTAACAAACATCTGAGCTTTCTCCCATATTTAATGGTGCAAGGTCACTTTTTTTGCATCAGTATGGTTATGCCTGAAAACTTTTTTTGCATCAGTATGGTTATGCCTGAAAAATCTTTCTTAAATTCAAGAATCTTTTCCTGTTCCAATTTTTTGACAGTTTTTCTTGAAAAAAAAATTTCTTGTGAAATTACAAAATTTTATTTTCTTATTTTAAAAAGTACTTTACTTAGTTTTAATGGATTGAGCTATTAATAGATAATTAATTTTTGTCTAACACATTTGTCAAAGAATACTTCTTTGTCGAGTAACCAAACATTTGTCAAAGAACACATCAAAGAAGCAACATAATCATCAACTCCCAACAGTAAGAAAAAATCATGTTCATAATGGTTCTCATCTTTGTAGAGTTTAAGGATAAATATTGGAAGCTATCAGAAGTAAGTTTATATTATCACCTTTAGAAGATTTCCAACTCCTTCAACCTTCTCATCTTCTGCCAAAAAATCGACATCGTTAGCTCCAAATCTTTTCTTTTCATGTTCACTTTTTCCTGAAGTCAACTGAACACAGGAAGAAGATGAGAAAATGTATAATTATCTACAAACTTTGGATGTGATGAAGACGTATGCATATTGTCTAGAATTTTGAGATTAAAACAAAGAGTATATAAGACCTGTTAATAAATTCAATTAAATATGAGAAATGAAGGATTTGCACGGGAACACGTAAGTTCTGCGAATCATCACTATTTTACACACTGTAAACCTATTCTAAAACTGCGAACATTGGAAAAACACAGGAACATTATCTAAATAAACACTGATTGGTTGTCTGCCAATAATTTTCAAGAAAAACCAATCCGAAAAATGATGTCCTAGACTATGCAACTAATAGACAAAACATTTCATGGTACCCAATCATAAGATAAATGCGCGTTAAAAAGTTGTTGAAACACCCCAAACCAAAAGAATTTTAGAGCAGTAGCAGAGGAAGGATAAACGAAAACGACGAAAGCAAAACACAAAAAGTATGAAAGAGCTAGTACCATGTAGACAACACGATAATGCATGTAAAACACAAAAGTGGACTACCAAAGCAGAAACATTGTACACTAAAGAAGCACAGAGATCATAAGCAAGAGTTAGAACACCCCAATAAACAATGCACGACATATAGGACACTCATTTCTAATAACAATTGAAGAGGGCGTAAGTGCGGAAGAACAATGTAGAAAAAAAAATACAACCACAGATAAGGTGTAAAAGGAACTATTCTCCTAAGAAATGCAAAAGATACAAATCAAATTATCCTACGTATGGTAATAGAATAAAGAGCAAAGAAGTCACCAAGAAAGAAGATCATAAGAAGTCACCAAGAAAGAAGATCATCCGCTCATGCAATACCACAAAGATGACCCTCAATTCTGTTATTAGGTTTAGTGAACCCTCACGCTTCTACCCTATTAGCTCTTGCGAACTTGCACATGGTGGGTACCTGTTTGTTCAAATAACCATCTTATTGTTCATAATTATAATAGATTAATTAATTAAAAGAAAAAATACTAAATGAAGGAAGTAGCAGTGTTACACAACATGATATTGTGTGGATAGTGTTACACAACATGATATAGTGTGGATTGTAGAAAAAATATCAATGAAAATTGGACCAATAAAGCCTCTATCCAGACTGATTTTTATCACGTACATGTATATTTCACCCACTTGTACTAATCAGTATTGCATTACAAAAGAAAGGGAAAAAAAGTAAGGGTTTCGAAGAACAGGAATTTGCTATGAATAAAAGCAAAAAAGATTGGCATAAGCAAGAGCTAACAAAACAACCTGCAATCAACACTTGAGCCAAACATCATTAAAATTAAGTGACTAACCAAAATCATGTATCGTTTGTTCTAAATTTGTGCACAACAGCAACATTTGGAGACCAGCCTAACAAACACAAATTAGCCACATTTCGCCAACAAATACAGATCAAAACCTCCAAAATAAATAAAAAAAAATAAATCAACTCCATGCAACTCATCTTACCAAAGGAAACTCCTCCACCTCCACCACTTCAAACTCCAGTGTCCACTCATACCATCAAAATCAAGATTTATTCAACCGCCAATCATCACCAAAAATACATACTAAAAAAATACAACAAAAAAGGGGGAAAAACCCTTCATACCTCCAGTTTACTGCTTCCTATCGCCTCAGATCTAAACTCCTCTCCATAAACAAACTCATTGATCTTCAAACACAAACAAACAAATAAACAAATCAGCGCTAATTTTAAAGCAAAAAATCCCAAAACTTCAACAAAAAAAACGGGGAATACAAATGCGCGGGGAGGCTGAGCAGCGGGGGCGTGAGGTGGGGATGCGCGGGGAAGGTGGCTGAGCGGCGGGAGATGAAGCGATGTGGGTGAGGCGGGGCGGCTCAGCGGCGGGAGAAGAAGCGATGTGGATGATTAGTGTAGGGAGGCAGGGCAGGGGCGCGCGGTGGGGATGCATGGGAGAGGGCGGCTGAGCCGCGGGAGAAGAAGCGATGCTGGGTGGGAAGGGAGAAGGGGAGATGTGTTGGTTTTAGGGTTTTTTAACAGAGAAGGTGCGGCCGTTTTTTTTGTACGGGCTGCACGTGCACAACACGGGTGTGTTGAGTGGATTTAGTTTGCCCGTATACTGCACGGGTTTACTCAGTTACAAAATTAGGGTTTGTTTGTTTGCAACCCCAACTCTCCCATTAAAATAGTAGAGATTTAAAAAAAAAACAAGAAAAGAAAAAAAGTCACTTTACCCATGAGCATTTTTAATAAACTGCATTTTTCCATCATAGGCTTGGCAAGTCTGATATTGAAAAAAAGAAAGAAAAACACTACCAAAAGAAAGGAGGCTAAGACCCATCCCAACCCCAACCCTACAACCCAACTATGTTGAGGGTGCACCCTCAGGGCTCAGAAATGCTATCTCCCCTCCGCGGGCACATCGAAATGTGCGTCCAAGGCAGGAGGGGAGTGCATCAGGTCATCATCGCCCCATGGAGGAGGGGCATTTGAGAGGGAGGACCCAAAGAGGGGGTCCTCCTACAGGCCGTTCCCGACATAAGAGAACCCCTCCGATGGGTCGGCTTCACGCTCAAACACACTACAACTCAGATGTGCATAGTAGGCACAACCACAGGGTCCACTATGCAACAGATAGAGAAAGGAGCTACAGAGATTCAACTCACAACTCTCACCCTCACACACAACCACAAAAGCCTCAAAATAAACCTTACCTACATCACCACATTCACAGACAGCAAGCACAATCCATCGCACCACCCAAACCAGCAGAGGCAATACACCTTCATCCTTCCACAACTGCGACCACCCCACCTATGGGTCCCAGCACACAAATCCAACCACAACAGCCTGTTCCCCCCCTCCCCCTACAACTCCCCCCATCTACTGCCAAAGAGGATGACCATCGACCCCCCACGGTCCACCGCAGTATGGGCCCAAAGAAGGGGTCCAAATGCTGGACCTGGGGATGTTGACGGACTACCTCCGGTTGGGGTAGAGGAAGAACAGTGGCAAGAAGTGGTTCACAAGAGAAAACGAAAGTCCAAATCCCCACCGCCAGCACCAAGTGAACTCAAAAAGCAACAGAGAAAGGATAAATGCAAACCGATACCGTGTTTCAACTGTGGGGAGCTAGGGCATTATCGGACGGAGTGCACCAAAGAAGTTTGATGCCTGAGATGTATGATGTGGGGTCATATGTCCTACACTTGAACAAATGTCGTCACGACCAATGATGATGAAGAGAGGCGAGTATACAGGGGACGATCACCTGACAATCCAGCAACGATCAAGTTAGCAAACAGCCTCGCTGCGATAAAAAAGGAGGAAGTCTGGCTTAGACAGTGGTGCGCAATTGCAAGGGTGACCTCCGGAAGACCATCAGAGGCCCATGTGCTCCAAGCTTTGAGCGACAGATGGCCTATGAAGGTGCACCGTGATTGGATTGTCAAGAGAATGTGCCCCCTTCAATTTCTGGTGTCTTTCCCTTCACCACAAAAGATGATAGAGATCACCAGAGCAAGCACAGTGGATTTCGGCCACTTCAGGATGGATTTCAAAGCATGGACACCAAGTTTCGGTGCTGAGAAGCCTCAAGGGGAGAGATATTAGGTGTGGATTCACAATGTGCCTTTACATTTTTGGAAGAGAGAAGCATTGCAAGAGATGGTCTCCGACTTTGGAACGGTGGAAGAAATCGAAGAGAAAACTGTTCGTCGGTCGGATCTAGTATCGGCAAGATTGCTCATCAGAATTGTAATGCCCCGATTTTCATTTAATGAAAATTATTTTATTTTGCACGTAGTGTGCACGTGCAATATTTTGGTAATTATTTTCATTATGATGAGTATAGATATTTATATATGTGATGTTTAATTATTTTTATATAAAGCCCTTTTTTCAAATAGACAAAAGCCTTTCTTTTTAAAAGCCCAAATCTAATTTATTGGTTATCTTTTTATAATTATTATTTTGGCTCATAAACTAAAGCCCATGAACTATTTTATTTTTAAATACAACTTGTAATGTAGAATACATTTTAAAGATTATTTTTATGTAAAAATATAATGTACAATTTTTAAATGGAGACCAAGTTGCATGCACGTGCATTGCACGTACACGTGCAAAATGCACATGATGAGCATGGCCGGTTTGGAGCTTTTGGAGGGAAAAGGGAAAATTTGAGTGGAGTCATGGGTGGTGGTTACTTGATCATGGTTGGTTATTGTAACTCCTCCTTGAATCCTAGCCTTTTAATCCTAACTCCTAAGTTAATCCTAGCCTTCCATTTTCCTAAACTTTTAGTATAAATACCCCCTCCTAGCCTAGTTATTCTTGTGCTTATTATTTCCTCCAAACCTATAGTCTAAAATACATTATTTAGTAGTATACAAGTGAGTAAAAGATTGAGAGTTTGTGAGGGGTTTGTGCTTGCAACAAGGCCGGCATCAATAGGAGCTCTCGGTTTGGCTTGGTGAAGGCTTGTGTGCGCGCATCAAGGAGGAGGATCGCTTTTTGCAAGGACACTGGTTTAGGAGGTGTTGCTAAGTGTAGTCTCTCCAATTAAGGTGGGTGAATTTTCTATATTTCTAATTAGGAATGATGCTAGAGTTGAATTGAAAAAAAATGATGCATGAAAAAGATTAATAAGAGTACACATTTAATTAGAAAATGGCTTATTAATTGATTGAAATGTGGATATGTAATTATATGTGGTTCTATCGTTAAATTTAAGTTGTGAGTAAATTGATTATAGCCATGGATTGATGAAGGAAACTTCGTTATTAACATCGAGAACTATATGCAAAAGTTAGTAGATTGACAATATTACTTTATGTGCTTAAATGGACTTTTTGTGATAATGTTGTGATGGATGAATTAAGATATAGGATGTATGTTTGGGAAATGATTAAAAACAGAAAATTGATTGCTAATAAAAAGATTAGGGTTGTTAAACTTGATAAGAAATGTCAAAAGAGAAATGTGGCGGTGGTAGTTTAGAATTCGAATTAATTATATGAAAATTGTGTATTAATTATTGAAAAAAATTATTTTTATTATACTGGAGTATAATTTATGTTGAGAATGGCCAATCTGGACATTTACAGCAACTTTAGTAAAGGCAAAATTAAATGAGAGATTGTTGAACATCGAAATGTTTACTAAACAGAGAGGATAGATTTAACTAGACTACGGGTGAAATATGACAACATGAGCGCATAGCTCAAGTGGTCGGGATGATCTTAATCGCTATAGTGGGTCGGCAAGTCGCTGGTTCGAATCCCCTTAGCACCATACTTTTTTGTGTTTTTGAAAAAAAATAAATAACTACAGCCGAGAGCATTTAAAGCTCTCAACCCCCTTTATATCGATTGGCACACTCGGCCTAGTGGCCAGAGCGTGCGGTTTGCTTCTCGGTGGTTGCTGGTTCGAATATGGGGCTCGGCCAGTATTAAACTTTGGGAAAAAAATAATTTTTTTGGTGATTTTGATGAATGAAAAATTATGAAAAAAAAAATATATTTATTATTCTAAAAATTTAGGGGATTAAAATAATTTGGGAATTATTTACATGAAATGGAGTATGTTTTGAGAATAAATGTCCTATACTTGTATGTTATGAAAGTTACACTTTGGAAAAGGGACTTGAAATAAAATGTTAGAAAAGAAGTGTAAGAAAGATAGAAATTATATGTAGTGATGTGATGTGAATTATTCTCATTGGAGAATAATGTGAAAATTTTGAAATGTGAATATTCATTTAGTGATGTGATTTTAATGTGAAATTGATAATTGATGAAATATATAATGATTAATTGAATTCCATGTGTAGCTATGGACTCACGAATAAATTAGAAATCATGCTATTGAAAAAGAAAATCTGTTATGATTATGAAGTTGAACTTATGAGCTGTAAACGCTCAATTTTGGAAATTGTGAATTGGAATTGAAACAAAAGAGTAGCTAAGTCTCCCCCGGCAATTGGAATGAAATGAAATGAAATTTGAAATGAAAGACCAAGGTTGGTCATATTTGAATGAATGAATAAGTCCGGTTTAGTGGAGAGGCTAACTCTAGAGCTTTGATTTTGTCATGATTTTTAATAAGAACTAAGGATTAGTACATAGTGGAGACGTGATGAAAGTGAGAGAAAAACACGAGTATGAGAACTAGAGTTTACGGTGTGGGTGTGAGCCACAGAATGCATGCTTGATGAGTCAAGACATGGCGTGGGATTCCCCTCCAGGTTTTCTGTACACGAGCTTGTACTCATAGATCATCTAGGATACTCACCGTAGTTACAGTAGTAGATTAAGACATGACGAGGGATTAAACCCTACAAAGATGAAGAACGATTAAGAGGCTTGCCCTCGGACCTATGTAGTATGGGATGCATAGAATCCGAACAAGTGTGCATTAGTGTCATGTAATATAAAAAACTGCATTAAGGACTAAGTGCACAATCACAACACGATATCAATAGGGTATTCCCTTTTGTTTGATATGTGACAAGTTTGTGTTTGTTAAATATGGAAAATGAGTTGTACTATTTCCGGCATAGAGAGGATGGCCGTGTATAATGTTCGTCGGTTGAATAAACTGACGTACCCACAGTTTTGTATGCAGGGTAAATGACATGATAAAGATTAAAGAGGAACAGATGCTTAAAGATTATTCAATGTTGTTATACATTTATTTAAACGTTGTAAATTTACTTCCGCTGTGCAATGTAAAGTATAAAGTTTTTATGTAACTCTGATGTAAAGTGAAAAGTTTTAATTTTCTTGTAAAATTATACTAAATGAAGTGTAAAGATCCCTACAAAGATGAAGAACGATTAAGAGGCTTGCCCTCGGACCTATGTAGTATGGGATGCATAGAATCCAAACAAGTGTGCATTAGTGTCATGTAATATAAATAACTGCATTAAGGACTAAGTGCACAATCACAACATGACATCAATAGGGTAGTCCCTTTAGTTTGATATGTGACAAGTTTGTGTTTGTTAAATGTGGAAAATGAGTTATACTATTTCCGGCATAGAGAGGATGGCCGTGTATAATGTTCGTCGGTTGAATAAACTGATGTACCCACAGTTTTGTATGCAGGGTAATAACATGATAAAGATTAAAGAGGAACAGATGCTTAGAGATTATTCAATGTTGTTGTACATTTATTTAAATGTTGTAAATTTTCTTCCGCTGTGCAATGTAAAGTGTAAAGTTTCATGTAAACTCTGATGTAAAGTGAAAAGTTTTAAATTCCTTATAAAATTTTACTAAATGAAGTGTAAAGATCCTGTGGAATCTCGAATTCAGTGTATTTTGAAATTCGGGGCGTTACAGAGTGGTATCAAAGCCACGCTTCACACTTGTACAAATTTATAAGGAACGACACCCTAGAAGTGGACATTAGAGTGTGTGTTTGAGTCTAGAGATTTAAATGTAAGTGACTTACATTTGTGTTGCTCTATGACTTATGCTTCTTCCTCCCTATTTCTAAGATGGCTGATCACTTCGACTCTGCTGGAGACGACGACTGACATATCATCGAGGAAGAGTACCATCCTGGACAAGCAGATTCTGAGGAAGAATAATACCCAGGGCAAGCAGATTCTGACGGATAAGAATGGCCTGAATCCCGAGAGATCACCCCACCTCCGGATTCATCTGATGACTCTTCTGACGAAGAAGAAGAACCTGTTCCAAATGGTCTTGTGATATCTCTTCAGAGGCAGGTAGAAACACTGCGGGAGAGAGTCGGATTATTGGAGGCTCAATTGGCAAAGCATAAGGACGACTTTGTAGTTCTCAGTCATCGTGTTTGGGAACTCGAGAAGAGGAAGAATCTGACCGATGTGCTGAAGGAAGAAGTTGATGAACTACGAGGAGAACTTCGAGAAGCGAAGAGGAACCGTAGGAGTTAGACCGTTGTTTCTTTTCTCGCTTATTTAGTGAACTGTTACGTAATGAGTGTGTATTATGTAACAGGAGAACTTTATTTAAATGGAATGAAAGCTATTGTGTTGTTCGATACTGGATCCTCTCATACTTTTGTGTCTCCTAAATTTGCTAAAGTGTTGGGAGTTGAACCGAAGATTTTTCCAGGCACGATCTTAGCAGTAGCTACTCCATCAGGGGAAACTTTAACCACTGATCGGTATTATGCGGATTGCGAGATTGTGATCGGGGATAGAATCTTTGGGATTGATCTAATCGAGCTGACTATCTTGGGAGTCGATGTTATCATTGGCATTGATTGGATGTCGGTGTACAGTGCAAGCATCGAGTGCAAGACCAAGACGGTAACAGTGAAGGCTCCAGGTGGACCTGAAGTCACTTTTCAATGGAAGAAGAAGTGTTGTAGGCTGGTGGCAGCTATCCACAAGGAAGAGACTTCTATGGAAGTGCAAGGGATTCCTGTGGTTCGGGACTATCCGACTATATTCTTGGATGATTTTCCTAGATTACCCCCACATCGTGATGTAGAGTTCAGCATCACTGTTCAACTGGGAAGTGCACCCATTTCTAAGGCACTGTATAGGATGGCTCTAGTGGAACAGGATGAGGTGAAACGGCAGATTGAGGAACTGTTGGAGAAAGGCTTGACGCACTGTTCAACCTAGTGCGTCACCTTGGGGAACACCAGTGAAGATGGATGGATTGATGAGAATGTGCATCGATTACCGAGAGCTGAATAAAGTCACTGTTCAGAATAAGTATCCGATTTCCCGAATTGATGACTTGTTCGATCGTCTACAAGGAGCAGTTGTTTTCTCCAAAATAGATCTTCGATCAGGATATCACCAAGTTCGAGTGAAAGCTGAAGATGTACACAAAACTGCATTTAGAACTCGACATGGGCATTACGAATTCTTAGTTATGCCATTTGGAGTGACAAATGCACCCGCAATCTTCATGGATTTGATGAACAGAGTTCTGAGGCCGTTCATTGATTCTTTTGTCGTGGTGTTTATCGACGATATCCTCGTGTACTCCAAGTCAGAAGAGGAGCACACCGAGCATCTAACAGCAGTTTTGAAGAAGCTGGAAGAGCAAGAGTTGTATGCCAAGCTATCCAAGTGCGATTTCTGGAAATCTGAAGTGGCATTCCTAGGTCACATCCTTTCTAAGGAGGGAGTGGCAACTGACCCTCAGAAGATAGAGGCAGTGAGAGTTGGGCTAGGCCTACTACAGTAAAGGAAGTCAGAAGTTTTCTTGGAAAGACTGGATACTACAGGAGATTCATTCAAGGTTATGCTCAGATAGCCGTGCCGCTTACTGGTCTGACCAAGAAGAATGTGAACTTCAAGTGGACTGAGCAATGTGAGGCAAACTTTCAGGAGTTGAAAGAGAAGCTGACTACTGCACCTATTTTGGCTTTGCCTAGAGCAGGTGTTGAGTATGATGTTTACAGCGATGCTTCATATCGTGGGCTTGGTTGTGTCTTAATGCAAGAGGAAAGAGTAATCGCTTATGGGTCTAGGCAACTACGACCGCATGAGAAGAATTACCCGACTCATGATCTGGAGTTGGCTGCGATTATCTTTGCCCTGAAGCAATAGAGACACTACGTGTACGGTGAGAAATTGAACATGTACACGGACCACAAGAGTTTGAAGTACATATATCGGCAGAAGGATCTGAATTTGAGGTAGCGGAGATGGTTGGAAGTGCTTGAGGACATGCGACCTGAGATCAAGTATCATCCTGGGAAAGCTAATGTTGTTGCTGATGCACTTAGTCGCAAGAGCAGTTTATCCAGTTTGATTACAACTTAGAAGCATCTGATTGAGGAATTGGATCGAGCAGGTATTGAAGTTGTCTTGCAAGGATTGGGAGCATCTTTAGCTCAGTTGAGGCTTCAGCCTACTTTGAATGCAAGGATCATTGCAAGTCAGGAGGTTGATGCTGATATCTTGGAGATGAAGGAGCAAGTTGGTGCTGGCAGGTTGCCCGGATTTCAAATTATGGATGGAGTGCTGTGGTTTGGAAAGAGGCTGTGTTTCCAAATCAGGCAGACCTGAAAGAGAGTATTCTTCAGGAGGCGCATGCTACTCTTTTATCGGTACATCCTGGAAGTACTAAGATGTACAGAGACATCAAACCGCATTTCTGGTGGTCAGGTTAGAAGCGGAATGTGGCTGAATTTGTGCCGAAGTGTGAGGTTTGTCAGCAAGTCAAAGCCGACAATCAGAGACCCGGAGGTCTATTACAACCGTTACCTATTCCGGAATGGAAGTGGGATAACATCAGTATGGATTTCATTACGGGATTGCCTAAGAGTCCTAAAGGCAATGATGCGATTCAGGTTATAGTCGATCGACTAACCAAGTCCGCTCACTTTTTGGTGATGAAACTCACTACTTCGATGGACAAGTTAGCTGAGTTGTATGTTGGCGAGATCGTCCGGCTTCATTGTATTCCGTCAACTATTGTGTCTGATCGAGATGCGCGGTTTACTTCACATTTCTGGAGGAGTCTTCAGACAGCTTTGGGTACCAAGACGGATTTCAGCATTGCTTTTCATCCGCAAACCGATGGGCAGACCGAGAGAGTCAACCGTATTCTTGAGGATATGCTTCGGTGTTGTGTACTAGACTTTGGAGGCAGTTGGGAAAGGCATTTACCTTTGGTAGAGTTTGCCTACAACAACAGTTTTCAGACTAGCATCGGGATGGCGCCGTACGAAGCCTTGTATGGTAGGAAGTGCAGGACACCTGTTTGTTGGTTTGAAGTTGGGTAGCGTCAGTTGTTTGGACCTGAGCTTATGCAGCAAACCTCTAAGAAGATTGATCTGATCAGGAAAAGGTTAGTAGAAGCTCAGAGCAGGCAGAAAAGCTATGCAGACAACCGGAGAAGGGACCTTGAATTTGAGGTCGGTGACTTCGTCTTTCTGAAAGTATCGCCCAGTAAAGGTATGATTCGATTCGGCAAGGGCGGGAAATTAGCCCCGAGGTTTATAGGCCCGTACAAGATATTGAAAAGGATCGGGAAAACTGCTTACCGGTTGGAGTTACCGGTAGAGTTATCTCAGGTGCACAATGTCTTTCATGTGTCTATGCTGAGAGGTTATATTCCAGATCCGAGTCATCATTTGCCTGAAGTGCCGGAAGGTTTGCAGTTGGATCTGAATTACATCGAGTCTCCTATCGAGATTGTTGATCGTCGAGAGAAAGTCTTGAGGAATAAGACGATACCGATGGTCAAGGTAGTCTGGAGAAACCATTTGGTTGAAGAGGCTACTTGGGAGTTTGAGGAGAGGATGTTGAAGGATTATCCTGAGCTTTTTGCTTGATTTGTATTTTGTATTTTGTATCTTTGTATTTTTTTTCTCTCGTGCTTGTTATGAGTGTTGTATTTTGTTTCTCACTCTTGACTGTAGTTCCGGGGACGGAACTATTCTAAGGAGGGAGTGTTGTAATGCCCTGATTTTTATTTAATGAAAATTATTTTATTTTGCACGTAGTGTGCACGTGCAATATTTTGGTAATTATTTTCATTATGATGAGTATAGATATTTATATATGTGCTCTTTAATTATTTTTATATAAAGCCTTTTTTTCAAATAGACAAAAGCCTTTCTTTTTAAAAGCCCAAATCTAATTTATTGGTTATCTTTTTATAATTATTATTTTGGCCCATAAACTAAAGTGCATGAACTATTTTATTTTTAAATACAACTTGTAATGTAGAATACATTTTAAAGATTATTTTTATGTAAAAATATAATGTACAATTTTTAAATGGAGACCAAGTTGCATGCACGTGCATTGCACGTACACGTGCAAAATGCACATGATGAGCATGGCCGGTTTGGAGCTTTTGGAGGGAAAAGGGAAATTTGAGTGGAGTCATGGGTGGTGGTTACTTGATCAAGGTTGGTTATTGTAACTCCTTGAATCCTAGTCTTTTAATCCTAACTCCTAAGTTAATCCTAGCCTTCCATTTTCTTAAACTTTTAGTATAAATACCCCCCCTAACCTAGTTATTCTTGTGCTTATTATTTCCTCCAAACCTATAGTCTAAAATACATTATTTAGTAGTATACAAGTGAGTAAAAGATTGAGAGTTTGTTAGGGGTTTGTGCTTGCAACAAGGCCGGCATCAATAGGAGCTCTCGGTTTGGCTTGGTGGAGGCTTGTGTGCACGCATCAAGGAGGAGGATCGCTTTTTGCAAGGACAGTGGTTTAGGAGGTGTTGCTAAGTGTAGTCTCTCCAATTAAGGTGGGTAAATTTTCTATATTTCTAATTAGGAAGCATGCTAGAGTTGAATTGAAAAAAAAATGATGCATGAAAAAGATTAATAAGAGTACACATTTAATTAGAAAATGACTTATTAATTGATTGAAATGTGGATATGTAATTATATGTGATTCTATCGTTAAATTTAAGTTGTGAGTAAATTGATTATAGCCATGGATTGATGAAGGAAACTTCATTATTAACATCGAGAACTATATGCAAAAGTTGGTAGATTGACAATATTACTTTATGTGCTTAAATGGACTTTTTGTGATAATGTTGTGATGGATGAATTAAGATATAGGATGTATGTTTGGGAAATGATTAAAAACAGAAAATTGATTGCTAATAAAAAGATTAGGGTTGTTAAACTTGATAAGAAATGCCGAAAGAGAAATGTGGCGGTGGTAGTTTATAATTCGAATTAATTATATGAAAATTGTGTGTTAATTATTGAAAAAAATTATTTTATTATACTGGAGTATAATTTATGTTGAGAATGGCCAATCTGGACATTTACAGCAACTTTAGTAAAGGTAAAATTAAATGAGAGATTGTTGAATATCGAAATGTTTACTAAATAGAGAGGATAGATTTGACTAGACTACGGGTGAAATATGACAACATGAGCGCATAGCTCAAGTGGTCGGGATGATCTTGATCGCTACAGTGGGTCAGCGAGTCACTGGTTCGAATCCCCTTAGCACCATACTATTTTGTGTTTTTGAAAAAAAATAAATAACTACAGCCGAGAGCATTTAAAGCTTTCAACCCCCTTTATATATATTGTCACACTCGGCCTAGTGGCCAGAGCGCGCGGTTTGCTTCTCGGTGGTTGCTGGTTCGAATCTGGGGCTCGGCCAGTATTAAACTTTGGGAAAAAAATAATTTTTTTGGTGATTTTGATGAATGAAAAATTATGAAAAAAAAAATATATTTATTATTCTAAAAATTTGGGGGATTAAAATAATTTGGGAATTATTTACATGAAATGGAGTATGTTTTGAGAATAAATGTCCTATACTTGTATGTTATGAAAGTTACACTTTGGAAAAGGGACTTGAAATAAAATGTTAGAAAAGAAGTGTAAGAAAGATAGAAATTATATGTAGTGATGTGATGTGAATTATTCTCATTGGAGAATAATGTGAAAATTTTGAAATGCGAATATTCATTTAGTGATGTGATTTTAATGTGAAATTGATAATTGATGAAATATATAACGATTAATTGAATTCCATGTGTGGCTATGGACTCACGAATAAATTAGAAATCATGCTATTGAAAAAGAAAATCTGTTATGATTATGAAGATGAACTTATGAGCTGTAAATGCTCAATTTTGGAAATTGTGAATTGGAATTGAAACAAAAGAGTAGCTAAGTCTCCTCCGGCAATTGGAAAGAAATGAAATGAAAGACCAAGGTTGGTCATGTTTGAATGAATGAATAAGTCCGATTTAGTGGAGAGGCTAATTCTATAGCTTTAATTTTGTTCATGATTCTAATAAAAACTAAGGATTAGTACATAGTGGAGACGTGATGAAAGTGAGAGAAAAATACGAGTATGAGAACTAGAGTTTATGGTGCGAGTGGTGAAAAGTGGTTGGCGTTGAAGGAGAAAGAGGAAAGTGGCAGTCTGAGACTGGAAGTAGCGAGTCATAGAGACTCTTCGATTTTAACACCCCATGCTGTATCGATAACACCAATCTCTGACCAAGCCGCAGTCCCACCCTATCCCCTTATGCCAGTTGTCGACAACGGGATGGGTACTGCATCGGTTTTGCCAGCTGCGAGGGGAGTTATCGAGGTCTGCGGTATAATAAACCGCGGAGGAAGAGAAACTTATTCGGCAGAGGAGTATTTTAATGTGGGGTTGGTTTGTGAGCATCTTATAGGCATTAATGGGCCCAAAGAGGGGCCCCAAAAGCATCTTTTTATCTCTGGAACTAGTAGCTCTGAAGTTCCGAACAATCAATCACAATGTCAGGCTGGTAGCGGGCCCACTGAGGGGGCCGCATTGGAGAATGCCACTATTACTTTTGGCTCGCCAATAAGTGGGCCCAATGAGGAGTTCGCAATGGTAGTATCTACTCTACAACGGGATCTTCATCGTACAGATAGTGAGGAGGGCCTAGAAGGGCGACTAAACCTAGACGAAGAATTCTCATTCATAGATGAGGAGTCGGAGGACCTAGAGTTCATCGCTAACACTCAGAGGGAGATCTCGCCTAAGATGGTCTTGTCTACAATCCCAGAGTCAGCACCCGGAGATTGCTCTGGAACGTCGCATAGGACGGTTGGGTTCAGAGTTCACCAATCGCCCAAGAGGGCTCATGTGGAGTCTTTGGATGACTATCTCGAGGTTGCGGCGGCAGCCAAAGCTGCTAAATTCGACAATGGAGGTACGAAATTTTTTTTAGCCACCATATTAAATTTCATGTCAGATTTCGAAGTTTTTTCCTAGCTAGGACTTGTGGCTTAGAGGTGTGTGGCACGGAACGCAATGCTTTATTACTCAATAAAATTCAGGGTTGGGAAACCGATAGGGTCAAGTCTTGTTCTGAGAACGCCCTAAGAGTTTGCATTGGGTCGACAGTCATCCCCGAGGATGAAGCCGGCCACACATCCACACCAATGATCTCTACAGACATTGTCCCCCAATGAATACTCTATTCTGGAACGTTTGGGGACTGGGGGATAGAGGGAAGAGAGATATGGTCAGGGACGTTATTAGCAATTCCAAGGCGGAAGTGGTTGGTCTGCAGGAGACCAAACTTCAGCACGGGCTCAAACTCAGTAGAATTGGGGGTAGTAGATACAAGGAATGGGTGTTACGCCCATCCGTAGGAGCCTCAGGAGGGATTGCTATTGGGTTCAATTCGGATATTCTTTCCTGTATCAAGATATACAATGGAACGTTTTCCTTAACCACCCGACTGCAACGAAGATCTGATAATTGGGTACAGTTGGTGACTGTCGTTTATGGGCCAAATGTGGCTACAGAGCGAGATGCCTTTTGGCAAGAACTGGTCAACATCCGACATCGCTGGCCTGGACCCTGGGTTGTTGGGGGGGACTTCAACATCACCAGATTTGCTTTTGAGCACAAGGGAAGAGGTTCCAGCGATAGACACAGAGAGGAGTTCAATAAGGTGATAACGGAACTAGAACTGATAAATATCCCAATTAATGACAGACTTTACACATGGTCTAATATGCAAGCAGCTCCGGTTATGGCCAAGTTGGATAGGATATTAGAGTCGATGGAATGGGAAGCTAAATTCCTACTAGCTACAGCTCGATCGATCCCCAGACCTACGTCAGACCATACCCCGATCCTACTCGATGTGGGGGCTCGCAAAACGCAGAAGGCACGAAAATTCAGATTTGAGAAGGTCTGGGTAGAAATTCAGGGGTTTTATCACATGGTGATGGAAAATTGGGCGCTCCCAACTACAGGGAGGGATGCAGCTTCTCGATGGTGTGAAAAAATCCGCAGATTGAGAAAGCGGCTACGACGTTGGAACCGGTCTAGGTTCTCGACCATCTGGCATGCAAAAGATTCCTTTTTGGAAGAAATCGATGAGCTAGACAGGATGGAAGACGAGAATCTTGTCACAAGATGAAAGAAACAGATTATTAGAGCTCCGGGGAAATATCGCCAATCTCTATAAGCTGGAAGAGATCAAATGGCAGCAAAGGTCAAGGATTTCGTGGCTCAAAGAGGGAGACGCGAATACGACCTACTTCCACCGGGTGGCTAGCACCAGACGTAGATCCAATCTAGTCTTCTCAATTCAGACGGAGTCGGGAACTTTGCAGGATGAAAAGGAGATCTCCTCAACTTTCCAGAACTACTATAAGGATCTCTTTGGAAGAAAGAATGATTTCAGGATCTCTTTGAGGGAGGATTACTGGCAGGCATACCAGAATGACTCAGGGTAAACTCTCTCCAATCTGGAGGAACCGTTCTCGGAAATGGAAGTAAAGAAGGCCATTAACCAAATGGGCATAGACAAGTCACCTGGGCTAGGCGGCTTTCCAATGATGTTCTACCAAGTGTTTTGGGGAGAAATTAAAGAGGACATTATGGCACTGATGGAGGAATTCTTTCATAACAATCTCAGATTGGGCATGCTCAATTTTGCGGAAATTGTCCTGATACCCAAATGGGAAGATTCTAAGCGGGTGGGGGACTTCAGACCAATAAGCCTCATTAATTGCTCGGTGAAGATCATCACGAAGGTTCTGGCCATCCGCCTGGGGAGTTTAATGGATAACTTAATCAACAAAACCTAGGTCTGGGTTTCATCAAGGGCAGATGTATCCTGAACTGTGTGGCCACTGCTGAACAAGTTATCCACCATTTTCATACGAGCAACTCTAAGAACTTCCTTCTGAAGTTGGATTTTGAAAAAGCATACGATTTCGTCGACTGGGAATGCTTGCTGGAAGCTCTCAGAGGGAGAGGATTTGGAGACAAATGGGTTAGATGGATCAAACAATGTCTACAGTCTAGTAAAACAACAATTTCGGTGAATGGACGGCCGGGGCCCTCGTTTCCCTGCAAGAAGGGACTCCGGCAAGGGGATCCATTATCTCCACTTTTATTCACTATTATAGCAGATGTGCTAAGGGGAATGCTAGAAAATTGTCGGCAAAAAAGGTTGGATTAAGCCGGTGGCCAATAGCAACTCCAATCAAGGGTGCACGATTCTCCAATATGCCGATGAAACCCTACTATTTGGGAATGGAACCATATCAGAAACAGTCTGCTTTAAAAGGGCCCTCTACTGTTTTGAAGCATGCTCAGGCCTCAGGATAAATTTTCACAAAAGTGCACTGATTCCCATTTCCCTCTCGGATGAAGAAGCCCGGGCACATGCCACCATACTAAACTGTATGACGAATGAGTTCCCAATCAAGTATTTAGGGCTCCCACTCAGACCAGGGAAACTCACTAAAATGGACTGGTTGCCTATAATAGATAGGGTAGAGGACATACTGTCTGGTTGGAAAGGGAAATCGTTGTCGTTGGGAGGCAGAGTGATACTCATTAACTCAGTATTGTCTAACCTGCCCGTCTACTATATGTTCTTTTTTGAGCTTCCAAAGTGGGTCATCCAAAGGATTGACCAAATACGTAAAAGATTCCTTTGGAAAGGGGCAGATTCAAATAGGGGAGGCTACCACCTGATCAAATGGGGCATTGCCTGCATGAAGAAGAAGCATGGAAGGCTAGGGATCATCGATCTTAGGGATATGAATCTTGCCCTCTTGGGGAAATGGTGGTGGAAGGTTTTCCACCACGGTGGGAAAGGTTGGCAGGATTTCATTCAACCGTACCTACGGGGAAAAGGTATGAGAAGCCTGGGCTTTCGAGTAGGGGCTAAGGTCTCCTGTTTTTGGAAAGGAATTACCAAAGCAAGTGGGCCGTTCAATTCAGCAGTGACTTCGAATATCGGAAATGGACGGTCAACCAGATTTTGGTGGGATAAGTGGTGTGGTGCTCATACACTGAAAGAAACGTTCCCAGAGTTGTTTGCCAAAACGACTTGCCCTAATATCTCTGTGGCAGAAATCTTGAAGAAGGGAAATTGGAAACCGACGTTTCAAGGAACTCTTACCGCAGGACTACAGCAGCAACTACTAGATCTACAAACACATATCACACAGTCTGGGTCGAGGTGCACCCAAGGACCAGACCAACTTCGATGGGGATTAGAGACCAAGGGTGCTTTCTCGGTCAAATCCCTTTACCATCGTATTCACTTCTGGGGATCTCGACCCAACTGGGCACAGGTACTGTGGAAGGCGAAAACACCTCTGAAGGTCAGGGTATTCCTCTGGCTAGTGCTTAATAATGCAATCCTCACGAGAGAAAATCTCAAAAAGACAACCGCAGATTGCAACTGCCTGTGGGTTCTGTAACATGCATACGAAGACTTTGAATCACCTCTTTATCCAATGCCCAAGGAGTAAGGCGACTATGGTAGAGGTTTTAAGAGCCCTAGGTACAAGTGACTATCCCAATGATTATGAGGATTTGTGGATCGGTCCCAAATTCGCCTCGAATCGTCATGATATGAAGGATGCGTGGTACATTGCCATTGCGGCAACTACATGGGTGTTATGGCTAGATAGAAACAATTTTTATTTTCGTACTTCATGTAATAGTATTTCTGGTAACCTTACTCATATCATGCATCTTATCTCTTTTTGGGCTATAGCTGCCGCCACAGGAGCGAGAGGGAGGATTGCCAGGGCCGTCCAGGTGGAGGATTATGATGATGAGGAGGTAGACTTTGGGCCGACACTGGATTGAGAGACCGCGCCACCTTTTCTTATCAGATTCCCATTCGCTACAGTCTCTGCAAGCTCGTTTCTGACCTACTGCACTTCTGAATGGGTTGATGTATGGAGGATTAGACCCACCCCCCAGGGTTTTGTTAGGGGTTTATGTTTTTCTTTCTGCACTGTTCTTTTATTTCCTGCTCTGTACCTTTGTTTCTCCCCCGGTTCACCGGGGTTGTTTTATTAACCTCTTATTAATGAAACAGGGTGGCCTTATTCCACCTTTTCACTCAAAAAAAAAAAGAAGAAAGGAGGCTAAGTATTTTTCAACATCATACAGGTAATACCTCAAGGTCCAACCACTGGAATAGCTCTAGAGTCATCTGCAGGGGAGGAAGAAAGTTGATTACCCATACCCATTTGAACAAACAATGCGATTGTGTTGTCAACAGGAGAGATGAAGCTTAAGACTTATTCTAGCAGGCAGAATACCTGTGCAAAAATGAAGATAAACACAAATTTGCTCATTAAAGTAGATAAGTTACTACTTTTCTTTAAGAAGATCCCATTGTTCCTTTCATTCCTAATGACTCGAATCGTAGCCATCATAGATAAGTCCCAAGCCAACCTGAATTCGGCTTTATTCGGGTTTTTCCAGAGATACTCCACCATGAGTGAACAAAACCAGGTTTAACATTCTAACAGGTTTTGCAGATATTGCATAAAGAATATTGTTAGTATTAGCTTAGCCCCACATTAGATTAACTAACTTTATCTTCTCCTATATATATAGGAGGCCTTGTTAATAGTTACTTTCATCTAATAAAGTATTATTTCCAAAATTATTAGCAAATAAGTCAAAAATTTTCGAACGAAATAACAATTTACAAATAAATGTTCAACAGTTACATCGTGGTTGCCACACAAAAAATGCATTTTTGACCCAATGCAGATTCCTTTTGTTGAGATTCTCAATTGCGAGCAATTTGTTTGCATAACAGAAAACAAGCCAAGTAAGGATTTTAACTTTTTTGGGATATGTTTTGTTAGATATGCCCTAATTTTTTGAATCAAACACTAACAATATTCATAAATGTACACAAACAAAACATCCGAATAACTCCTGAGAACAATATAAATCAGAGAGATGAAAACACTACTAAATATTGAATTGAGAAATATCTGAGTACAATATCTCCTATATATAGGAGTGAACCAAATACAAAATTAGCCCAATACCCAATGTGGGACTATAATATCTAACACCCCTCTCAAACTCACGGTGGGTCAAACAATATGAGTTTGTCCACTAAATATCGAAATCTCTGAACAATATGAGATTTGGTGAAGAAGTCTACCGTTTGCTGTGACAAGGTAATAGAATGAAGTGAAATGGTCCCTGCTTCAAAGCGCTCTTGAACATAATGACAATCAATCTCTATATGCTTTGTTCGCTCATGAAAGACTGGGTTGCTTGCAATGTGTAGTGCAGTCCGGTTATCACAATGGAGATCAGTAGCTCTTGAAAGAGTAACACCCATATTTGATAACAGCCAACGAACATGAACAATCTCTCTAGTAGTAGCTGCATTGCTCTGTACTCAGCTTCGGTCGAAGAACATGCAACAACTGCCTATTTCTTACTTCGCCATGAGATCAGCGAATCACCAAGAAATAGATAGAAACTTGTGGTAGACCGTCTGGTAGTAGGAACACCTGCCCAATCTAAATCAGAATATGCACTCAGCTCTAATTTAAATGTAGCATGCATGAATAATGAGCGAGTAATAGTGCCCTGAATATATCTGAGAATCCAAAGAAGAGCACCTTAGTGAATTGACGTAGGAGCGGAAACAAACTGACTGACAACACCGACTGTGTGAGAAATATCGGGTCTGGTCATGCATAAGTAGACAAGCTGTCCAATAATCTGTCTGTATCTAGTGGGACCAGGAAGGAGCTCACCATCAGTGGGACGAAGCTTCACATGAAGCTCTAAGGGTGTATCGGCTGATCGACTGTCAGAGAGACATGCAGCGGAGATAATATCTGATGTATATTTCTGTTGAGAAATGAGTATCCTCCGAGATCCATCAGCAATCTCTAGACCCACAAAATAACGTAGTCTACCAAGATCTTTCATATGGAACTATTGGTGAAGGTATTTATGGGTGGATGTAATGCCTGCGGAGTCATCCTCAGTAATGATCATATCATCAACATAGAGTAGTAGAAGTACCCCCTTTGCGGTGATGACCGCATAAATATAGAATGGTCCTGAGAACTCTGACTAAAACTAGCCTTAGTGATGACAAGGCAAAAACACTCAAACCAGGCTCGAGGGGCCTGCTTCAAACCATATATAGCCCGATGCAGCCAGTAAACATGACGAAGGGGAGTAGAGAGACCAGGAGGAGGATCCATATAAACAACCTCAGATAAGGTACCATGAAGAAAAGCATTCTTCACCTCCATTTGGTATAACGGCCACTAACGAATGACTGCAACAGTAAGAAGAGTGCGAACAGTAGTCATCTGTGCAACGGGAGCAAATGTCTCATCATAATCAATGCCATGCTCCTGAATAAATCCTCGGGCTACTAGACGAGCCTTGTGTCTATCAATAGATCCATCAGGTTGATATTTGACCTTGAGATCAACTTGTAGCTAATAGGCTGAACACCCTCTGGCAGAGGAACAACATCCCAAGTGTCAGTCTGATCAAATGCACAGAATTCCGCTGCAATAGCTTTCCTCCACTCGGGATATTGAATTGCATCCTGATAGGTTCTGGGCTCACAAGTAGAGTGTATAGCAGTGAAATATGCATGAAACTGTGGTGCGTAGGAAGCTATGGTGGCAAAACCAAACTAGTCAGAAGGACCAGTGGTGTCAGGTGTATAACGTGCCAGAGGAATACCAGAAGTGGAACGTGTAGACTGACAAAGCGGTGGCGGACTAACAGGGTGTGGGGGTGAGGATGGTGGAGTTGGTACATGTGTCGGCGAGGAAGTAGGTAGGGTGGGTGTTGGCAGCTGTGGGGATGCAGGTGGTGTTTCAGTAGAGGAACAGTAGGTGGAAGGACTGCAGGGGATGTGAATGGAGCCATAGGAGTGGGATCAAAAGGAATGTGGAAAGATGAAGTCGGAAAGCTAGCAACAACTGGGGAATCGAGAAATCTAGCATCCTCGGGGGGAGTCAGGTAGTAAGGAGAGTCTTCCACAAAGGATACATGTCGAGAAATGTGGACACGACTCGCCGATGGATCAAAACAATAATAACCTTTGTGTTCGGGACTGAGACCTAGGTGAACGCACTTAGCAGCACGAGCAGAGAGCTTTATGCACTCATTAGGAGAGAGAAGGACGTAACAGGTATACCCAAAGGTACAGAGCATACTTTAGTCAGGAGGTGAGTGATAAAGAGCCTTATAAGGTGTCGTACCAGCTAGGACAGATGAGGGAGTAATGTTAATGGGACTAACAGAGTTCATGACAGCTTCAACCAAGAAAGTACGAGGGGCGGAAGAGGAGAGTAAAAGAGTGTGAGCTGTCTCAAGGATGTGACAATGCTTGCGTTCAGTTACACCATTCTGCTCATGTGTGTGAGGACATGATTGCTGAAAAAGGGTACCGTGAGACGGAAGGATCGATCTCATAGTGGTGGAAGTGTACTCACAAGCACCGTCCGATCGAAAATTCTTAATGCGCACACCGAACTGAGTGTGAATCATAGTTGTAAAGAATAGATAAATATCAGGTATCTCAGATCACTGACGCATAAAAAAAATCCATGTATGTTTAGTGAAGTCATCGATGAAGGCAACATAATAGAGATAGCATTTCCACGAAGGTACAGGAAAGGATCCCCGTATGTCAGAGTGAACAAATTGAAAAGGATGGGTGGTTTGAAAAGTGCTTTTTTGACTAAAGGGTAGTGTGATATGTTTGGCCAAATGACAACCCTGACAATCATATAAATGTTTAAAAGTAAAAGAACCAAGCGCACCATTACGAGCTAAAGTCTAGAGACGATATGCACTAATATGACCTAGATGTCTGTGCCACCGATCAGCATCAGAAGAAATGATACCGGCAAAACTAGAAGTAGAGTGATGTGCATGAAGAAAATCTAAATGATATAGACGATCCTGACGAGTAGTACGTCCAAACTCCTCACCGGAGCATGAATCAGTAATAGAACAACCGAAAGAGTCAAAAATAACAACAAGACCACTATCGCACAACACACTAATAGAAATAAGGTTTATGGATAAATGAGAAGTATAAAGAATATATGGTAATGTGAGAGTGGGAGAGCTAATTGCCCCTGAGTGTGTAACGAGAAGTGGTGAGCCATCAGCTGTGTGTAGAGATGGAGAGGGAGAGGGATGTGCAGTGCATGTGGTGAACAGTGTCTGATTACTAGTGAGATGGTGTGATGCACCAGAATCTAAAATCCAGAACGAATTCATACCGGGAGTGGCAGAGAATGCAGGAGTAGAGAAGCCAATATTGATAGACTAACCCATGAGCTATAGTTCCAGCTGAGTGAGGCGTTGCTGAAGATTAGCCCAATCAGCAGGAGACGACAAGGCTGAAGTGATGGGCATGGCCAAGGATGTAAAGGAAGAAGCATTGCGATGAGGAATAAGACTAGTGCTGCTGTGAATGAGAGCACAATGAGGAGGGAGATGCTGTTGGTGTTTGGATCGGGGTAGGGGGCAGGACGGTGCTACCGGTGTTGGAAGTAGAGGTGGGGTAGGAATGATGTTAGGAGCGGGTAGGAGGCCGGAGGTAGACTGAAGGTGGCACTGCTGTTGTTTGAATCTGGAGGAGGAACGAGAGATGGTTGCATCAGGGAAGTCAGTGGAGGCGGAAATATGTGGGATAGACTAAAATTCCATCAAGTAGTAGTACCTGTAATTTTTTTTTGATTTTTTTTTGTTGGAAAAACAGATTTTTTTATTATAGGGTATTGGGTTTGTGGGTTTGTGGGTTTAGGATTAGGAGATATGGGTATTTGGATTTTTGGGTTGACAGTAAGAGAGTAATAAGGTTTCGGGTATGTATTGAAAGTGGGTTCGGGTCGGGTTTGAAATATAGGGTATTGGGTTTGTGAACAATGATAGATTGTGGCTAGGGTTTGAGAGGAAAAGGAGGAAAAAAATTGACAGCTAGGGTTTTCGTATTGGAGGAAGGCGGCTAAGAGAAGGGGATTTGGATGATGAAGAGTTTGGCAGAGGAGGCGAGGCACTGGAGTCGGCTAGGAGTTGGTCGGAGATGGGTTTCGAAGTCGAAGTGGGTGGATAGGAGTTGGTGAAGTCGATGGGTAGCTTGGACGAGGGAGGACGACGAGAGAGGACGACAGCCGATGGGTTTGATCGGTGTTGGGTTTCGGCAAGGAGGTGGGTACGCCGGAGCTGAGATGGTCGGGGGTGGATGTCAGTTGAAGATGACGATGGCAGCAGTGATTTGGGTTGCTGCAGTGATTTCGACGATGATTTGTTGAAGATGACGATGGTTATTTTATTTTATTTTATTATATTTTTATTTTATTTTTTAAAATTTTATTTTTTATTTTTGTAAAGGATTTTTGGATGAAGAAAATTTGTATAATTGGCTCTGATACCATGTTAAGATAAATCAGAGAGAAGAAAACAATACTGGATATTGAATTGAGAAATAACTGAGTACAATATCTCTTATATATAGGAGTGAACCAAATACAAAATTAGCCCAATACCCCATGTGAGACTATAATATCTAACAATATAGGAGGCCTTGTTATTAGTTACATTCATCTAATAAAGTATTATTTCCCAACTTATTAGCAAATAAGTCAAAAGTTTTCGAACGAAATAACAGTTTACAAATAAATGTTCAGCAGTTACATCGTGGTTGCCACACAAAAAATACATTTTTGACCCAATGCAGATTCCTTTTGTTGAGATTCTCAACTGCGAGCAATTTGTTTGCATAACAGAAAACGAGCCAAGTAAGGCTTTTAACTTTTTTGGGATATGTTTTGTTAGATATGCCCTAATTTTTTGAATCAAACACTAACAATATTCATAAATTTACACAAACAAAACATCCGAACAACTCCCAAGTGTTCTCTTATTTTAACAGCCCTCAAATACAGCAAGTAGTAACATACAATTGCAGAAACAAACATTACTACAGCCTATATATAAAGCCAGAGACATTACGATAGTATCATACATATGACATACAATAGATAGAACAAAGCTGATCACATTTAGTTGGCTTGAACTGTAGCTTTTCGTTCTTCAAATCATACAGGACATGCATGTTTTGGGTCAGTACACTACCAAAAGTTGACATCGGTTCATATGATGGTATTACCATAAAACACACAAACTGACTTTCATCATCATAATACATATGATTACTCTCAGGCATTTCCCAATCTGCAGTTGGAAAGTGAAATACAAGCTTCGAAATTTAGACTTTTGAGATTTTTGTGTTTTGAAGCATAGTTCAAACATGCTACCAGTCTCTCCAGTTTCATTGATAACAGGAAGCTTAACCTGGGACTTAAAGGCATGGAGACAGAGTTATAAGCATCTGGAACCAAAGATGAGAAAGTGTTACCTGAATCTATGAACATCCCATTATTCCCGTCCTTATTCAATTTGAACGATACTGGTAAAGTGTTTTACCTACTTTTATTCCTACCACAAGGATACAATAGTAGGACGACCGTACCCCAGCTGATGATGGATCAAGTGCAATCAGTGGTGTAGAACAAACATCAGGGTTATTTAGGTTTGCTAGAGAACCCATAAAAAGTGGGCTTTTTGTCATAGTTTCTTGAAGCAGTTCTGTGAAGCAGTAAGAGAATCGTTGACACCCAATTGAGAAACTAGTTGAGCTGTTCAACGTTCCAGCATTTGTCAAAGCACAACTGAACGTGATATGGGGGAACACCCACTTTGTTCATCGAGTCAAATGTGAAAGTTTCGGTGGCTACCACACCATTTGAATTTCAATTATCATTGTATATTATACCGAAGTGATTGATATGGGTAAAAATATAAAAAAATCGTGACCGTCCCAATCAGGCACGGATCTTAAAGCTCTCAGGGGTAAAACGGTAATTTCAGTAGTTACAGACCCAATGGGATGAGCTGGGCCGTTTTCAGGCCTATCGGCCTAATCCAGCCTGTAATAGGAATTGTTAAAACAATCCTGACGTAGAGAAGTCCAGATCCATCGAACCCAGTTTAAACCCCCTTTTTTTAGGGGCAACTGATTCTATCCCCCCACCCACAAGAGAGAGTTTGAAAGCTCTATCTCTTCGGCAAGAGAGAGCCCAGACTCGATCTCTTCATGAGAAAGGGATAACAAACTCTATCCAAATACCGGGAAGTAGAAATAGATGAATATCTTGAAACTGGCCCCCCAAGACGACTATATATACCTCGAGAACTCCTCAGAAACCAAGTAACTGACAACTCCGCTATCAAAACCCACAATATCTTCGAGTTTCTGACTTGGGCGTCGGAGGGTCTATCGCCAGGGCCACCCCCGGTGTTTCAGACTTGTTTGCAGGTCCAAAGGAGCGATTTCAGCCGTTCCTAACGATCAGATCTTGGAGCCAATTACAGTTTGGGCGGTCAAAGTTGACGAATAGCAAATGTTCGATCTTTACTGTTTTTATTTAAAGAAGTCACATATATGTTTGTTCCCACACAGAAATAAGCAGCAACAGATTGGCGTCGTTTATGGGAAACATCAAAGATCACCGATCCAACCTCGTCGATCTGAAACCACCTTCTCAACCATGCCTCCAAGAAGGAAGGTGAGGACGATGGCTACCAGCCGACGAGCCAGCCATCTTCCTTCACCTCCTCCCTTCGCGGAGGACCCACCTCAACAACTTCAATAGGTTCAGTAGTCTCAAGCAGATCAACAACCTCGACTCGAGCAGCCGCCTCTTCAGCAGATCCAGATTTTGCCCAGAGAAGCAGCACCAGGGGGCTCCCTTCGAAGTTGTCTCGAAAAATAACCTGCACGACCATTCGTCGAAAAAAGGGGTCCCGTTCGTACTGCGACCCCTGCAACAGCGCCCCAAATGCAACCAGATCTTCATCAAGTTATCTTCAACCACCAGCAGGGAACCGACCTCCGAATCTGTCTAAACGAGAGGCAAACTCATGACGAGCCCCCTAGTCCAGAACATCAGGAAAACAGGAAAAGTCTCTCTCCTCGAAGGAAAAAGTGCAGAAGAACCCACTCTCCAAGGGGATGTAGAAGAACCCCTCTCCTAGGGGACGAAGAAGGTCACCTCCCTCTCGACAGCAAATGAGTCAGACCGCGGCCAGTCAATCAGTTCATGGGGCCAACGGAGATGAACAGGAACCCATCACCAAAGCAGAGTTTAATAATTTCAAAAATCAAATTCTCCAAGCCCTCAACATCTCTCTAGATAGAGGTTGACAAACAAAGAGTCGCCGTATCGCAACCGTACATGAAGGAGAGTCCCGTGGGTCGACAAGATCCGACCAAAGGGATAACTCGGTTCTTTGCTACCTCCGAGAGATGGAGGACTGTCTAAATAAGATCAACCAAGAGGAAGACCAACATGCCAAAATCTTTTGTCAAAGCAGACCTCCTTTCTCCATGACGATCATGGAAGCCCCGGTCCCCGAGTCCTTCAAGCCACCTCACTTCGAGTCCTACAATTGGGAGTCTGATCCGACCGATCATATCGAGAGTTTTAAAACTCTCATGATGATCCATCAAGCGTCAGACATGCTTCTTTGCGAAACTGGGAGATAAGCAAGGGAGTGGTACTCCCACTTATCTCCCAGTTTGATTTTCTTGTTCGATCGGTTTGACGAACTTTTTCTCAACCACTTTGCCAGCAGCCGCCAAACCGAAAAGACAAGTGCATCCTTACTGGACCTAAATCAGAGGAAAGGGGAATGACTCAGGAACTTTGTCCAGTGCTTCACAACCGAGTCCCGGTCTATCACTTCCCTCAATCAAGCAGTAGCGGCCGCCGCATTCAAACACAACTTCAATAATGCCGACCTCAAGGTGTCCCTAGCCAAGAAGCCTCCTTGGGACTTCTCCGAATTTCTGTTGAGGAGTGAGAAGTACATCCGAGCTATAGTGGCTCTCAACCCTCCCCCCTCCATCGAGAAGAGCCATCTTCCGGGAACAAATGGAAGAGTGCAAACGAAAAGGATCCCAAAAATTTCAGAAGGATAACACTGGCTAGTGCCGCTTTCCTCCTCGTTTCAAGAAATTCACCCTCCTAAACTTCAGTATATCGGCTGTCCTCATGGAAGTAGACAAGGAAGGCTACTCCACCCTCCCCCGAGAATGAATACCCTAGCAAAGAGGAGAAACAGAGACAAGTCGTACCGCTTTCACAGGGACCATGGCCACAACATAGATGACTGTCGGGCTCTCAATGAGGAGATCGAAGAGCTTGTCCAGTAGGGTTATCTAGCTAGATTCATCAGAAAGAACAGAGCAGATCCACCTCCACACTGGGGAGCTAACAAGCGGTCAAGAGGCCCACCGAATCTAAAGACTCATAGCCGATAGCAGCCATGCATTCCATTCACAGAGGCCTTGTAGGGGGGATTCAAACTCCTCTCGAAAGGCCTTCATCTGAGAAGTTAATTCAGAACAGAATTTTCCTCCGCTCAAGAGCTTCGGAGTCCCACTGACATTCTTAGACAGAGACCTAGAAGGCGTCCGAATGCCCTACTGTGACGGGCTCATAATTGGTCTCCACATGGACAACCATGAGGTGCACTAAATCCTAGTCGACAATGGGAGCTCTGTCAATATCCTCTTCCTGGAAGCCTTCCAAGGCCTCAAGTTTTCTCGAGATCATCTCAAGCCTGACGGATACACACTCCATGGGTTTCCCAATCGAAGGAATAGTCACTCTTAATGTGAACGCAGAAAAAACCCCGACAAGCCCGACAGAGGCAATGTACTTCATGGACTTCGATGTGAAGGCTGCTTACAATGCCATTTTGGGCCGACCAGACCTAGCAGTACTTCATGCCGTACCCTCAGCCTTTCACATGAAAATGAAGTTCTCGACCTCTGCGGGAGTGGGGGAAGTCAAAGGAAGACAAGAGACCGCTCGGAGATGTTACACTACTGATGCGGTTTGTTTTTGGGGAATGCGTGGATGCACCAAGCGTGAGTTCTTACTCGATTTGTATTGAAGGAGGAGACACCTAGGCAGACGACCCTTGGCTGGACGAACGGTACTGAGGTAGGCGGTAGTGAGGTGGAGGCTGATGCTCGGCTCGGACCTTTGAGGCTCGGATCCGAGGGTCTTGTGTACCTACAGACGGTCTCGGAACACCGGGGTTGGTCCCGGTGGCAGACCCTCCGACGATCTAGTCAGTCACTAAGAGAAAGTAACAGTAACTAGGGTTTTGGTGGGAGAAGATTGATTACCTAGAGAAGGAGTAAGGGTCTGGTATTTATAGAAGATGCCAACTGGGTCTGGACCCGTTTGGGGCTGGGTCTGGACCCGGTTGCCCGTGTGGTTGAGGCGGTGGAAATCCGGGCGGTTTAGGGTTGACGTGGCAGATGCCCGGGCGGTTTCCGGGCTGACGTGGAGTGGTCCGGGCGGTTTTCCGATGCTAATGTGGCGGATCTGGAGGATCAGGTGGTGCGCGCATCCTGAGGGGATCCTGTGGCCCAGGATGGGCCACGTCGTTCCTAACCCATATCACAAGCCCCACACTCCTGTAGGGCTGGGTGAATCAGCCCTGTAGGAGTGATTCTTCGCCTCCATAGGAAGAGCAGGGTGGATGTTGGGGTGAGAAAGTAGGATCTGCTATCTTCTGAAGAGGTCAGGGGGTAGGAGGAATGGATCCCTCATTGGAGTTTGCACGGGAGGCTGTGTAGAGGAGTGGGAGAGCCAGAGTGACCCTTGCCGAGGCCTGGGGGTCGGCAGACGAGCCCATGGGGTCGGTAGACGAGCCCCGAGGGTCGGCAGACGACCACCTCGCTAGTTGGAAGAGCGAGGGGTCGTCAAGGCCTTCCATTAGGGCTTGATTTGCCGAGCATTAGGGGTCGGTGGACGAGCTCCTGGGGTCGGTAGACGGTCCCCTCGCTAGTTGGAAGAGCGAGGGGATGTTGAGGTCGATTTTGTAGGAGATTGGTTCAAAGAGTGCTTGGGGGTCGGCAGATGAGCTCCTTGGGTCGGCGAACGAGCTCCAAGGGTCGGTAGACAATCCCCTTGCTTGTTGGAAGAGCGAGGGGACGACGAGGCCTTCCGTTGGGGCTCGATTTTGGGGGAGGTCGGCTTACCGAGTGCTTAGGGGTCGGCAGACGAGCTCCTTGGGTCGGTGGGCAATCTCCTCGCTAGTTGGAAGAGCGAGGAGGCGAGGTTTCCTTCTGGGGCTCGGTTTGTCGAGCAGTAGGGGTCAGTGGACGAGTCCCTCGCGATCGGAGGTGGGCTCGTGGGGCTCGCGGTGCTATCCGAGCTCCAAGTCCCTCCGAGTTAAAGGTGGCTAGTTGGGGGCTCGCGGTGCGATCCGAGCTCTGAGCCCCTCTGAATCAAAGGAGGGCAGTTGGGGCTCGCGGTGCTATCCGAGGGCCGAGCCCCTCTGAATCAAAGGAGGGCAGTTGGTGCTCGTGATGCTATCCGAGCTCCGAGCCCCTCTGAATCAAAGGAGGGCAGTTGGGGCTCGTGGTGCTATCCGAGCGCCGAGCCCCTCTGAATCAAAGGAGGGCAGTTGGGGCTCGCGGTGCTATCCGAGCGCCAAGCCCCTCTGAATCAAAGGAGGGAAGTTGGGACTTGTGATGCTATCCGAGCTCCGAGCCCTTCTGAATCAAAGGAGGGCAGTTGGGGCTCGTGATGCTATCCGAGCTCCGAGCGTCGACCCTTCTTTGAAATAGAAGGGGAATTATTGGCTCGCGCTTCCATCCGAGCGTCGATCCTTCTGTGAATAGAGGAGGAATTATTGGCTCGTGCTTCTATCCGAGCATCGACCCTTCTGTGAAATAGAAGGGGAATTATTAGCTCGCGCTTCCATCCGAGCGTCGACCCTTCTGCGAAAATAGAAGGGGAATTATTGGCTCGCGCTTCCATCCGAGCGTCTACCCTTCTGTGAATAGAGGGAGAATTATTGGCTCGCGCTTCCATCCGAGCGTCGACCCTTCTGTGAATAGAAGGGGAATTATTGGCTCGTTCTTCTATCCGAGCGTCGACCCTTCTGTGAAATAGAAGGGGAATTATTAGCTCGCGCTTCCATCCGAGCGTCGACCCTTCTGTGAAAATAGAAGGGGAATTATTAGCTCGCGCTTCCATCCGAGCGTCGACCCTTCTGTGAATAGAGGGGGAATTAGTGGCTCGCGCTTCCATCCGAGCGTCGACCCTTCTGTGAATAGAGGGGAAATTATTGGCTCGCGCTTCCATCCGAGCGTCGACCCTTCTGTGAATTAGAGGGGGAATTATTGGCTCGTGCTTCTATCCGAGCATCGACCCTTCTGTGAAATAGAGGGGGAATTATTGGCTTGCTGCTTCTATCCGAGCGTTGACCCTTCTGTGAAATAGAAGGAGAATTATTGGCTTGCGCTTCCATCCGAGCGTCGACCCTTCTGTGAAAATAGAAGGGGAATTATTGGCTCGCGCTTCCATCCGAGCGTCGACCCTTCTGACTTGTCAAAAAAGCCTTTTTTGGAGAGAAAAGGTGGAGGGGCAGTGGGGTAATTTCATGCCTATTGCTGACGTCATGGGCACAAAGATCAAAGCGTTTCCAGATCTTGGTGGCCGCTGGATCATGTCAGTTAAGATCCAATGGCCAGATCTTTTTTGCAAAAATCGAGGAGTCGCTTTTCCTCTTTAAAACCCCATCCCCCTCCATCATTTCTTCATCTTCACTTTATTACTCATTTTTTAATTTTTAACAAGAGCGGGAATCTCACTTGCCGTCGGCAGATTTTTCGGTGACCGTAACTTTCTACGCTCCAGGTTAGTATTTTCCTTTTTAGTAATGTCGCGAACTCAGTCCGGATCCGAGGCTAGCTCGTCAGGCCGTTCTGCGAGGAATCCGAGCAGGAAACGTCCTCATCCTTGAGCAAGTATAAGGTGAAGGAGGAGGTTTTGACCGACCCTAGGTCGGACGATGGGGACGATGTTGTCTTTGTGGTGTCCCCATTGAGGTCCAGAAGGTCGGGGAAGGAGCCCATGGATGAGGGTGACGAGGAGGAAAAGGATAAGGGGGACGGCGAGGACGAGGAGGAACAGGATGAGGAGGAGGATGATGATGAAGAGGAGGGGGAAGGCACTGAGTTCGAGGAGGAGGACGAAGATGGGCAGGGTGCCGAGGGTGACGAGGAAGACGAGGAGGATGAGGTCGACGGACAGGAGGCTGCCCAAGGAGAGGCTGGCCAAAGCACGGCTGGAGGGCCGACTGGGGTCGGAGAAGATCTTCCACCACTTCCCCCTTTGTCGACGCCGTCTCCCGAGCGTACGGCTCGCCCTCGTCGGAAAAAGAAAGTCATGACCATCCCACACAGTCCTTCCTCACCCGATGAGTACGCACCGAGACCGGGGTCTCGAGTTTCCCCGGGTTTCCTTCAAGAATCCAGGGTCGATCCGGATGTATCCCGACAATATTAAGGACATCGAACCGATCCCTCCAGTGCCGGGCGAAGACACTCGGGTGAAGATCCGCACAGATAGCATCCCGAGCATTTTGAAGGCGGAATACCTTAACATTATCAGGGCCGCCTACTATATTCTGCGGGAGTTCGAGATCTTCCTTCTGAGCCCCGGTATTCGACCCCCCACGGCTCTGGCGTCGGGGTATTGTATGTTTCCTGAGGACACCTTCCTCTCGGGGCTGAGGCTGCCCCTGCATCCTTTCGTGAAGAGGGTTCTGAACTGGGCGAAGCTGTGTCCCATGCAGTACGGTCTGAACTCCTGGAAGCATTTAGTCTGCTTCATACTGAAGTGTCAAGAGAAGGGAGTGAAGGCGAGGCTGACGTATTTCCGAGCTATTTTTGGGATTGGTTCGCTCGGAGATCAGGAGGGGATTTTTTACTTTTTGCCGAGGCCGCATAAGAAGGTTATGCACGGTCATCCGGACTCTATAAAGGCATGGAAAGAAAAGTGTTTTGTAGTTCGGACTAAGGGGTCTTGGGAATTCCGACCAGGTGGAACTTTGTCAAGCCGAAGCACAAGCCTCCGAGGAAGAGCGACTTGACTGCCAAGGAGTGGAAGAGGGTGTAGAGGATAGTCGGGGGGCACAGTATCGCGTGTCCTCGAGTGACTGAGATACACCTCGCCCGGGCCGGACTGAGTCTTGCCGACCCTAGTATGTCTCTTTCCGAATATGTTCATTTTCTTGCCTTCGTGTTAACGTTAGCTTTTCTTCCGTGTTTTTGTAGGGATGACAACTCAACAGGTGGACACGAAGAAGTTATTGCTTGCTGTCGCCGAGAAGGCGAGGGTAGAGAAGAGGAAGAAGGCCGAGCAGGAGAGGATAGCGGCCGAGAAGCAGAAGCTGGCCGTGCAGACCAGGGCGTCCTCCCAGGTGCCAGCACCGACGGCCGAGGAGCCTTCCCCGGCGAAGAGGGCTAAGCAGCAGCACTCCCAGTCCTCCCATTCGTCGAGGGGGGCTCGGGATGCTGCGGGTGGTTCGGGCAAGACCGTGGATGCCCCGGAAAAAGGACTCCCCCCTCTCCGGCCGACCGCCGTGGAGATGGTGAGAAAGCATGGTACGCTGCCATTTGCCCCTGATTGGTCAATCGTGCGGGGCAATTCTCTGCTTGATGGGCCTGTGGCGGTCGAGTTCGTCTCGAAGGCCGCCACCGAGCACGATCGGATGGCCCTGGCGGCGCAGACGGCAGACCAGGCCTACATGCGGTGGTCTCAGGCACATCTGCTTTACTCAATGACTTGGAGTTTTTTCTGATCTTTCTCTCTTCGGACAGGCGATGCTCCATGGCCAGCACTTCCACAAGTGCTTGGAGAAGGAGATATACATCGAGAGGCAGAATGCGGAGAAGTACCTCCACGACCTGAACAAGGCCACAGATGAGCTGAAAGAAGCCTGGGCGATGGTGGCCGTCCACGAGGCCCAGATAGAGTCGCTCTGCAAGATCCACAAGTAGGACCGGGAGGATCTTAAGGCGAAGATCGCGACCGAGGCGGCAAAAGGGAAGAAGGCACTACAGGAGATGGAGTCGGCCTTGGGGGAGACCATCATGGTGGCGCAGGATGAGGCGTACGAACAGGCCAAGTCCCACTTTAAACAGATCTACCCCGAGCAGAACGTGGACCATCTCTACTACGGATGGGCACCGAACCTTCCTCCTACCCCGGGGGGCGACGATGTGGGGGGCAATCAGGTCGATGAAGAGGTGCCAAACCCCCCTCAAGAATAGATCTTTTTCTTTTTTCTTGTTTTGATGTAAATGCCTTGGGCGGACTGGCCACCGCGGCTTTTGTATCAAACTTTTTGAAAGAAATGAAATTTATTTTTTGGGCCGATCCTTCCAGACTTGTGTTTTTTGTGATGTTTGTTCTCGTCTTTTGATAGACGCACGGGACCTGTGTCGCTCTCCCCGTTGTTGCCGAGGTACCTCTAGATCGAGCTGGGGAGGAGGCCACGGAGGCAGCTTTGCTTCGTCAACAGAAGCAAGCTCGGGACCAAGCCGCCGCCGTTAACTATTTTCTGAACAGGTCCAGGGAGCTCGGCTTGGAGTTGGCGTGCCTGAAGAAGGTCGTAGCCGACCGGGAATGGTGGGTTATCGAGGCAGGCTGGTCCCTCTTGGATGCTTCGAGCGGGGGGTCGGCTTCGGAGTCTTTCCTTCGTGAGGCCGTAGTCGAGAAGGAGCTGGAGATCCGCAGACTGAAGCTGGTGTTAGGCGCTGGTCTGATAGAAGGGGCCAGCAATGCGATCCTGGGGCGGTCTCCGACATTTCTACCGGATGGGGCGCAGCCCGAAGATGCAGGAAGCTCGGTGGCAGGAGTGTCTTCCCAGGCCGGTCCGGTCGAGCGTGAAAGGAGCCCCGAATTCAAGTTCCCAGCCGAGTGTGAGTGAGTTGTGAGCTTTTTCCTTGTATTTCTATCGACGTTCATTGAGTTGTAAGCAATGAGTAATGAATAAGAACATTTGATTTTCCACGCTCTGATCATCTTGGTTGTTAGGGACGGTTGCCGGGCTAGTTGCGCAGGGGTCGGCTCCGAGGTGACTTATTGCAACGGGCACGGCGGTCGCGGCGTTTAGCTTTTCGATAAGCAATAACTTGCGATGTTTCGCATTCCCATGAGCATTTATGGCGACGTTTCGCCTTCCGTCGTTTCACATTCCCAGATGCAATAAATGAGGGCCTCAGGGGGCTATATAATCCCCCACTCCCCTTTTTGGTTTTCAGGCAGTGAGCTGTCTGACTCGGGTGCCTGCCAAAGGCGGGTGCCCAGAGAATATAATATTTCTGAGTACTCCGGATCGGAGGCACACCGATCACCCTCGGACTATTCGGGGTTTAGGCTGTTAGAGCCGTGAGCCCGCGGGTTGTTCGTTGGTGAGCAGTGGGCCGACCGATCGGTTCGGGGGTTCGGAAAGAGCCGAAGTGTGGTGGCTCTTCTGCCGTCCTCGAACAATTCGGGGTTTTGGGCTAGTAAGAGCCGTAAACCCCGAGTTGTTCGGGGGCGAGAGAAGGGTCAGCTGAACAGCTCGAAGGCTCGGAGCGTTCGTCCTGAGACAGAGAGAGCAGCGGGTCGATGGCCCCCCTACCATCCTCAAACAGTTCGGGGTTTAGGCTGGTAAAAGCCGTACACCCCGAGTTGTTCGCGGGTGAGAGGGTGGTCAGTAACTCGACTCGAGGCTCGGGGCGTCTGCCGAAGGCAGACACTCTAAACCTTAATAAAATTTTGTTAACACACGGTTGAGGTTCGTAACCGAGCGTGGTGGCTGAGCAGCTTTGAAGAAAGCTACGGCCTTGCTTCGGTTCGTCGAGTCCCCATGTTTGTGAGAGAACCAGTTGCAAGAGTGTCGAGGTCGCCGCCGAGCGTCAAGGTCGTGGTGCCTTGAAGAAGGCACCCACCTTGCTCGGGTTCGACGCCGAGCTCCAGCACATGTTCTCAGGAGAGACGGTGCGGGCGTGGCTGGCGGATGTTGCCTCGTACATAGGTTGATGAGCTTCAAGAAGCCCAAACCGAGCGAGAGACGGATGCCGAGTCCCCATACCGGTGAGAAAGACAACTGCGGGCGTAGCAGAGGGTCGCCGCTGAGCATCAAGGTCGCGGTGCCTTAGAGAAGGCACCCGCCTTGCTCCGGGTCGACGCCGAGCTCCTGCACATGTTCTCAGGGAGAGACGGTGCGGGCGTGACTGGCGGATGTCGCCTTGTACATAGGTTGATGAGCCAACCATGATGGAGGCGAATTCTCCATAGGTTGTCTGCATGATGCGTCATGTCATGATGTGGGATTTCCCTCCAGGCTGTCTGGACATGGGCTCGTAACTCATAAAACATCTAGGATACTTACCATAGTTACCGTACTAGTTAAACTCATAGCGAGGGATTCAACCCTACCAGCTGAAGAACGGTTAAGAGCTTGCCCTCGGATTTATGTAGAATGGGATGCATAAGTTTGAACAAGTGTGCATTAGTGTCATGAAATATAAATAACTGCATTAAGGCTAAGGGCACAAGCACACACGACATCAAGAGAATAGTCCCACTTTAGCTTTGTTTGTGATCAAGTTTGTGATTGTTAAAGTATTAAAGAATCGTTATACTTTTGGCATAGCGAGGATGGCCGTGTATAATATTTTGTCGGTTGTAAGCGACTGACGTGCCCATAGTTTCATATGCAGGAATTGGAATTTACAAGAAGATATAAAGATGAATTTGATGCTGATATCATTTAAATGCTAAAGTTGTTACAGTTGTACATTTATCATTGTTGTATTTCATTTACTTTCCGTTGCGTTATGATGTAAAAAGACTTTGTTGTAATAAATAATTTAAATTCCTTGTAAAATTGTACGAAGTGAATGTAAAGATCCTGTGGAACTTTGAATTCAGACTTACTTAGAATTCAGGGTGTTACAGAGTGGTATCATAGCCATGCTTCAATAAGTAGTACAAATTTACAAGGATGACACATTATAGTGGACATTAGAAGAGTGATTTCAGTTATAGAGATTTAAATGTAAGTGAATTACATTTGAGTTGCTCTATACGCTGATGTTTTCCCCCCTTGCCCTATTAGATGACTGGAGTCATGAATGCAAGTTCAATAATTACTTCATTCATGATGTTCTCCTCGTATACATTGATGTGAGATTGTATGCGAGTACATTTTTCCTTGGTATCAGAGTGGCGCGCGGAAGCGTAGTGGGTTTGAACTTACATTCATGATACCTTACACGTAGACACACTTCCCTCTTTAAAAAAAAATCTTCGTGGATTTTCATCATAGTACTTTTTCAATATTTAATATTTCCAACAAATATTTTTTTATACTATTAAATCACTTGGATATTTATTATTTTGTCTATCTTCCTTAGCCTTGATCTTTTAAATTTGTTTTATCTGCCTTTCAGTCCTAAAATTTTGCCCTTGGTGTTTTTATGTCACTTTATATTTATCGGTTTATATTTGCTATTACTTTACATATTTTATTGCCGCTTATTAAATTAATATTGCTACTATTATTTTCTCCATTTATTATTTCTATTATATTTTTAAAATTTTAAATTTTTGCTTGTGTACATTCATTTTATATGATTTGATTTTGTGATACTATATTTTTCGATTTCCTTATATTATCTTATATATTTCAGTATATTTTTAACAAGATTGAAATATTCTGCTCATTTAAATATGACATACTATTTTGTTTTATTGCCTACATTCGATACTACGTATTATTTGCTAATTTGTTTTGTTATATTCACTTTTACTATTAATAGCTACTTATTAATTTTGTAGTTTTATGCATCTTTAATATAATACAAACACTCACTATTTATACTTTATTTTTATTCTCGAATTTTAATTGTCTTTACATTCTTAGTTACTACCTATATTTTCCACTGATTTCTATATGTGTCATATATTTTAATATACTTACTATACATATCATTTCACCCTCATCCAATTACTACATTACTATTTTTATATATAATTGTTTATGTCTATTGTCCTAATTTGCTACACTACATAATTATTGTTTTCATTTGCGTTTTCAGCTCGTGCATATACTTTACACTATTCTCGTCTTAATGTTATAAATTCTTTTCATTACTACAAATTTTGTATATCCTATATTTAAAGTCTATCTATTTTAATATTTTGTCATTGTAATTTCCTACTTCATTTACAACTTTTCCATCCACTTTTATATCACTGATTTCAAAATGTAACACCATATTTTATTAAACACCCAATATCCAAGTGTATGTGGAAGATTACATCTTTCCATCTTCCGTTTTAGTGCAACCTGATGTTGAGAGGGCAAATCTGCAACTAAACATGTACGGTGAGAAGCTAAACATGTACACAGACCACACGAGCTTGAAATACATCTATCAGCAGAAGGATCTGAATCTGAGGCAGCGGAGATGGTTGGAAGTGCTTGAGGACATGCATCATGAGATCAAGTATCATCATGGGAAGGCTAATGTTGTTGCTGATACACTTAGTCGCAAGAGCAGTTTGGCCAGTTTGATTACGACTCAGAAGCACCTGGTAGAGGAATTGGATCGGGCTGGCATTGAAGTTGTTTTTCAAGGCTTGGGAGCATCCTTAGCTCAGTTGAGGCTTCAGCCTACGCTGAATGAAAGGATTATTGCAAGTCAGAAGGAAGCTTCTGTTATTCTGAAGATGAAGGAGCAGGTTGTTGTAGGCAGGTTGCCCGGATTTCAAATCAGGAATGAAGTGCTGTGGTTTGGAGAGAGGCTGTGTGTTCTGGATCAGTCGGACTTGAAAGAGAGTATTCTTCAGGAGGCACATGCTACTCTTTTGTCAGTACATCCTGGGAGTACTAAGATGTACAGGGATATTAAATAGCATTTCTAGTGGTCAGGTTTAAAGCGGGATGTGACTGAATTTGTGTTGAGGTGTGAGATTTGTCAGCAAGTCAAAGCTGAGAATCAGAAATCCGGAGGTCTATTGCAACCGTTACCTATTCTAGAATGGAAGTGGGATGACATCAGTATGGATTTCATCACGGACTTGCCCAAGAGTTAAAAGGGCAATGATGCGATTTGGGTTATAGTCGATCGACTAACCAAGTCCGCTCACTTCTTGGCGATGAAACTCACGGCTACGATGGACAAGTTAGCTGAGATGTATGTTGGTGAGATCGTCAGGCTTCATGGTGTTCCGTTAACTATTGTGTCTAATCGAGATGTGCGGTTTACTTCGCATTTCTGGAGGAGTCTTCAGACAGCTTTGGGTACCAAGACGGATTTCAGCACTACTTTTCATCCACATACCGATGGGCAGGCCGAGAGAGTCAACCGTATTCTTGAGGATATGCTTCGGTGTTGTGTACTAGACTTTGGAGGAGTTGGGAAATGTATCTAGCTTTGGTGGAGTTTGCCTGTAACAACAGTTTTCAGACTAGTATTGGGGTGGCGCCATATGAAGCTTTGTATGACAGGAAGTGCAGGACGCCTGTTTGTTGGTTCGAAGTTGGGGAGCGTCAGATGTTTGGGCCTAAGATTGGGCAGCAAACCTCTGAAAAGATTGATCTGATTAGGAAGAGGTTGGTGGATGCTCAGAGCAGGCAGAAGAGCTATGCAGACAACCAGAGGAGGGACCTTGAGTTTGAGGTTGGTGACTGTCTTTCTGAAGGTATCGCCTAGCGAAGGCGTGATCCGATTTGGCAAGGGTGGGAAGTTAGCCCCGAGGTTCATAGGCCCGTATAAGATATTGAAAAGGATCGAAAAAATAGCTTACCAGCTTGAGTTACCGGAAGAGTTGTCTCAGGTGCATAATGCCTTTCATGTGTCTATGCTGAGAGGTTACATTCCAGATCCGAGTCACCATTTGCCTGAAGTTCTGGAGGGTTTGCAATTGGATCTGAGTTACTTTGAGCTTCCAGTTGAGATTGTGGATCATCGGGAGAAAGTCTTGAGGAATAAGACGATACCGATGGTCAAGGTAGTCTGGAGAAACCAGTTGGTTGAAGAGGCTACTTGGGAATCTGAGGAGAGGATGATGAAGGATCATCCTGAGCTCTTTGTTTGATTTGTATTTTCTTTTCTTTCTTCTTATTGTGTTTTGTTTTCTCACCCTTTTATTGTAGTTCTGGGGATGGAACTATTCTAAGGAGGGAGTGTTATAATACCCTGAATTTTATTAAATGAGAAATTGTTGATTTTAAGTGTTGTGCACGTACAAATTTTTGTATAAATATTTTCTTATAAAATTATTTTCTCTAACATGTGTAACGCCCCTGCCCCTTGCTCAGACAATTTTATACAATTTATAAGACAAATTAGATACTATGTAGTACAACTGTCCACCACAGGCTGCCTCTCAAAAGTTGGTTAACCGATTAGGTGACTCTTGATCATAGGCTATATTATTTATATATTATTTTCTATTATGTTTTTATCGATATGGGACCATTCCCATACTCTCTCACCTGTTAATACACAGCGAAAACAAGTTCAAACAACCAAGAGGTGGGCCCCAGTCTTCCAAAGACACGTCACCCATGGCTGTTGACGAGTCAACAGCCAAATCAAATTGTGCCTCATCAACCGTTGGACCCCCATCTCATTTCATACCATAATTACATATTTATTCATCAAACCAGCCACTTTCATATACTTTTTTTAAAGTAATTTTTATAAATAGCCACTTTTTTCAAAGCATATTATTTATATATTATTTTTTTGAAAACTACGGGGTGTTACAACATGAACAAACAATTATTTTCTTTCCTTCTCTTTATTTTTAAGCCCATTTTAAAAAGCCTAAGCTTGTTTTTCTAAATTAAGCCCAACTTAATAAATTAAATATTTCATTTTGATCCATGAGTCTAAAAGCCCACTATTTTGAAGCCCATAAATTAATTACTCTTTTAATTGCCTTAACTTGTCATGTAGACACATTTGGTAGACAATTAATAAATTTATAATTACAACTTTTGATGGGGGACACTAGTTGGGGCACGTGCATGCACTTGTGTGTGCATTGCACACCCTAGGAGTGGTCGGATTATGCATGGAGAAGAGTGGGGGAGCGGAGTTGTGTTGAGGGGTGGTTATGAGATCATGGAAGTTGCTACAACTTCCCAATTCATCTTGATCCTTGATCTCTAACTCCTTGATTGAATCCTATCCATTCATTCTCATCCTAAAAGTGTATAAATACCCCTAGTTTCTTCTCATTTGTACACTACAAACTATTAAAAGAGAAAAGACTAAGTGAGAAAAGATTGAGAAGTGTTAGTAAAATATTAGAGTGAGATTGTGTGTGTCCCATTCAAGAGGAGGCCGGCTAGCATCCAAGGAGCATTGGTGAGCTCGGGTTCCAATCAAGCATCAAGGAGGAGAGGGCAATTGCAATACATTCTAGGAGGAGAAGGCTACTTTCTTGCATTTCAGGAGATTCTAGTTTCTCATGCTTCTAAAATGTAGATACCATGACAGGAATGATTTGATAAAATTACTAAGAAACAACTAAGTGAAATTGGACCCATGGTTGCTTAATTAGAGATGAAATGGTAATTTAGAGAATGATTGGTAAAATGATTGCTAGTTGATAAATGGTGAAATAAAGTGCTAGAAATTATCATGTTGTCATGCTTTATATTTTGAATTGAGTTCTATGTTGAAATTTGTGCTTATGAGACAAATAGTTGATTAAATGCATCATGAAAAATTTGATTGTCTAGATTTAAGCATCATCAATGTAGAAACTCAAATACTTGTCTAAAAATATTATTTCGTGGAAACCTTGATTATAAATAATGTGAAAATTGTGATCTTATTTTCAATGTCAAAAATATATCCATGATCTATCCTAAATTGCAACCTGGTGCAATCGACAGTCGACCGAATTAGAGTCAACAGTCGACTGTCAGGTAATAAATTTCGGATTCTAGTTGTAGACTAGTCGATCGACTGTATTGTAACAGTCGACTGCCCTGACTATTCGTTTTCGAGTTTTAAAATCTTTGCAAAATAGTCGACCGACTATATTGTAACAGTCGACTGCCTTGACTATTCGTTTTCGAGTTTTAAATTCTTTGCAGAATAGTCTGCCGACTGTATTGTAACAGTCGACTGACCTGATTATTTGTCTTCGAGTTTTAAATTCTTGTAGAATAGCCGACTAGCTATGTTTTGACAGTTGACTGCCCTGAAGTTCAAATGATATCCAGATTTCATGAGATAATTTTCTATAACCTTTGGCCTAGTATATTTGAGACTATTTTTGCAAGAAAGAACTTACTATAAATTGTCAGTTTAAATTGTCCTTGGATAAGAAAAATGTATTGATTAAAAGATGATTTGAAAAGAGTTTTGATAATGAAAGAAAAATGAAAGTATGAATGTTAGAATTAGTGTTGATTAAAATAAGATTAAGTTTTGTGGAAAGAATAAACTATTTGAGTATGACATGTTGAATTTAATTGTTTATGCATGATGTTGCACATGAAATTGAAATTGAATGACTTGATGAATTATGAAAGAACATGAATATACAAGTGCTATGAACATGAAGTGAAATTATTGTTAATCATGAAAAAGAGAACTTATGAGTATGGAAAACTCGATGATGTAATTATGAGTTGAAATTAAGAACTAGGGTGTAGCCAAGCCTCATACCGGCAATAAAAGAAATGTTTAGATGATATTTGAAATGAAAAGACCAAGATTTGGATCATGTGAAATGATTGAATAAGACCGGTATTGTGGGAGTGCTAACCCTAAGGGATTGATTTTGTTCATGATTCAATTAAATTAAGGACTAGATGCATAGTGAAGATGTGATGAAAGTAAGAGAAAAACATGAGTACGAGGGCCATTGGATTGACGGCATGAGAGTATTCACAGGATGTCCTATGATGCATCATGAGTAGGACGTAGATACTGCTTCAGAGTACCGTCTCGGTGGTGACGCTCGTGCGGTGTTTGGTGACTACGGGTGGTGTCATGTCTATGGTAGGAGGTGAATTACCATAGGATGCCTGCATGATGAGTCATGTGACAGTGCGTTGGGATTCTCTCCAGGGCACCTAGACATGAGTTCGTAGGTTATAGAACATCTAGGATACTTACCGTTGTTACAGTATTAGATTAAGTCATGGCGAGGGATTGTACCCTACAAGATGAAGAATGGTTAAGGGCTTGTCCTCGGACCTATGTAGTATGGGCTGCATAGACTCTGAACAAGTGCGCATTAGTGTCATATAACATAAATAACTGTATTAAGGACTAAGTGCACATTCACAACATGACATCAATAGGATAGTCCCCTTAGCTTTGTTTGCGAATAAGTTTGTGGTTTGTTAAATGTTGAGAATCGTTATACTGTTTCCGGCATAGAGAGGATGGCCGTGTATAATATTTCGTCAGTTGAATGAACTGACGTACCCACAGTTTCTATGCAGGGTAAAGCACATGAAAAAGACTAAAGAGGAATTGATGTTTAAAGATTATTCAAGTGTTGTTGTGTTTCATTCATTGTTGTAAAATTGCTTCCGCTGTATAAGTATTAATGTAAATGTAACTCTGATGTAAAGTAAAGTTTTAATTTCCTTGTAAAATTGTACGAAATGAAGTGAAAAGATCCTGTGGAACTCGAATTCAGTATGTTTTGGAATTCGGGGTGTTACACAAACCTGTCCTCCTCCGTCCGCTCCTCCTCCTCTCTCCCAATATCTAATACAAACATTGAAACCCAACTCTCTCATCCCATCTTTGAAAGCAAATCGAAACCCTAGTTCGGCAGCAACACCTTCATTGGCTAAATTTGGACTTATTTTATAAGGCATTGACTAATTCTTTACCTTAGTAGTTTTATTTGTGTTGATTTTTTAATTTTTTCATACTAAATTATTTAAAAAGTGGCCAAAATTTTTTTTTCCTTAGTAATTTGTAGATGTAGAATTGGAAAGACTTTTAATATATTCAAGTGCCCAAAATTTTTTCTTTGCCTTAGTAATTTGTAGAACGAGAATTGGAAAGACTTTTAATATATTCAAGTGCCCAAAAACGTGTACATTTAGGAATAATATATTCAAGTGCCCAAAGACGTAAAAAATTTGTAGATGTAGAATTCTTTGCCTTAGTAATTTAGCATTGTTTGTGTTGTTTTTTCACGTTGGATATATACGAAATTATTTAGAAAGTTTTTAGTGCGGTTATGCTTGAAAACCCTGTAAACGACCTTAAAAAAATACGAAACTTTGCGAGTAGGTTGGTCTCACGTAGCACAAGCCACCCCAACTGGTAGAAGTGCGTTTTGACTTACGGTTCGAGAGATACGGTTGCGTATCGCTTTTGGTTGAAAAAAACCAAATAAAGCGGTACACGGCCGTATCTAGCAAACCGTGAGTCAAAATTCGCTTCTACAAATTTGAGTGGTGTGTGCTACGTGAATTCGATCAAGTTGCAAAGTTTTATAAATTTTGGATGCCGTTTGTGCAGTTTTGTTTCGTTCATCGCACAAGAAGTAAACAACTTAGAACTTTTGTAGTGCGGTTAGACTAAAAAACCCTTCAAACGACTTTCAAAAAATATGAAACTTTGCGAGTAGTTTGGTTTCACCTATCACATGCCACCCCAACTTGCAGAAGTGAGTTTCGACTCACGGTTCTAGAGATACAACCGCGTATCGCTTTTGGTTAAAAAAAACCAAATAAAGCGTTACACTGCCGTATCTCGCAAACCGTGACTCGAAACTCGATTCTACAAGTTGGGGTGGCTTGTGTTACGTGAATTCGACCAAGTTGCAAATTTTTATAAATTTTGGATACCGTTTGTGCGGTTTTCTCACGTTCATCGAACTATAAGTAAATGACTTAGAACTTTTTTACTACGGTTAGACTAGAAAACCCTTCAAACGACCTCCAAAAAAATATGAAACTTTACAAGTTGGTTGATCTCGCCTATCACAAGCCAACCCAATTTGCAGAAGTGAGTTTCGACTCACGGTTCGAGAGCTACGGCTGCGTATCGCTTTTGGTAAAAAAAAACCAACTAAAGCGGTACACGGCCGTATCTCGCAAACCGTGACTCGAAACTCGCCTCTACAAGTTGGGGTGGCTTGCATTACGTGAATTCGATCAAGATGCAAAGTTTTATAAATTTTGGATGCCGTTTGTGCGGTTTTCTCACGTTCATCGAACTATAAGTAAATGACTTAGAACTTTTTTACTGCGGTTAGACTAGAAACCCTTCAAACGACTTCCAAAAAATATGAAACTTTGCGAGTTAGTTGGTCTCACCTATCACAAGTCAACCCAACTTGCAGAAGTGAGTTTTGACTCACGATTCAAGAGATACAGCCGCGTATCGCTTTTAGTAAAAAAAATCAAATAAAGCGATACATAGTTGTATCTCGCAAACCGTGACTCGAAACTTGCTTCTACAAGTTGATATAGCTTGTTTTACGTGAATTCAATCAAGTGGAAAAGTTTTATAAATTTTGGATGCCTTTTGTATAGTTTTCTCACGTTCATCGAACTATAACTAAATGACTTAGAACTTTTTTACTGTGGTTAGACTAGAAAACCCTTCAAACGATCTCCAAAAAATACGAAACTTTGCAAGATGGTTGGCCTCACCTCTCAAGAGTCACCCAAATCTGCAGAAGTGAGTTTCGACTCACGGTTCGAGAGAGACGGCCATGTATCGCTTTTGGTCAAAAAAAATAAATAAAGCGGTACACAGCCGTATCTCGCAAACCGTGACTCGAAAATCGCTTCTACAAGCTGGGACGGCTTGTGTTACATGAATTCGACCAAGTTGTAAAGTTTTATAAATTTTGAATGTCGTTTGTGCGGTTTTCTCACGTTCATCGAACTATAAGTAAATGACTTAGAACTTTTTAGTGCGGTTAGACTAGAAAACCCTTCAAACGGCCTCTAAAAAATACGAAACTTTGCAAGTTGGTTGTTCTCACCTAGCACAAGTCACCCCAACTTGTAGAAGTGAGTTTCGAAGCACGGTTCGAAAGATACGGTCGCATATCGCTTTTGGTTTTAAAAAACCAAATAAAGCGGTACACGGCCATATCTCGCAAACCGTGACTCGAAACTTGCTTCTACAAGTTGGGGTGGCTTGTGTTACGTGAATTCGACCAAGTTGCATAGTATTGCTATTTTTCGTTGTGTTTTGTGCATTTTTTTTACATTTTTGCTTTGTTTATTGCTGATAGATAAATGGATGTAACCCGTATTAACTAAGCTTAAATTTTTTATTTATAGATAAATGGCTAGAACGAGGCGACTGAGAAGCCCTTCTGGTAGCACCAGTGGCGCACCAATGACAGAGGTAAGATTGATTATTATTATCGATTTTAAATACGAATATGAATTTCATTGTCACAATAATAAGAACATTTATCTTTGTTCGTGTAGGTTGGTGGCTGTCAATCTACATCTGCCAAGGCAGCTCCGTCGTCTTCGAAATCTGTTGCACCTCCTGGACCGTTGGACTCAAGCTTACTTTCGTTGCAATCCAGACACCGATCCGAAGCCGTGTGGATGGGGTCCGCAAAGAAGTGCAACTTCTGGAAGGACGCAGTTCTTCCCATGGACCCCCGTATCACTCCGTTCTTAGTTCAAGCCACTTTCTATGGAGCTCGATTTATGGGGGATGTGAAGCTTGACCGACCTCTACTTACAGCTCTCGTCGAACGTTGGAGGCCGGAGACCCACACATTTTACCTACCGGTGGGTGAGATGACCGTCACTCTTCAAGATGTAGCACTCATTACTGGGCTACCAATAGATGGGGTGGCCGTGACGGGAAACATAGATTTTGACCGAGTAGCAGTTGTTCGTGATCAGCTCGGTATCGATGTTGAGGAGTCGTTGATCCAAAAAAGAGAGGACATTGAAAGAGAAATTCTCAGAGATACTCCCGAAGAATATGATGCAGATCTATTAGATCAAGCCTTAGATGATGCGAAAGATAAAGCAGAAGCTAAATTTTGGGATGAAATCTTCGATGGGAAATCACTTCTACTTAGTTGGTTGAAATTCCAATTCGACGGATAATTGACAAAGGATTCGGATGAGAACTTTATACGTTACTATGCTCGTGCGTACATTTTCAGTATGATCGGGGGAGTGATCTTTCCTAACTCATCCGGTACCAGATGTCGCTGATGTATTTACGGTTGTTGGAAAATTTTGGTTTTGCCGGCCGTTTCAGTTGGAGGAGTGCGGCATTGGCTTCACTATATAGGAATTTGTGCACATGTGCATTAGGTGCCATACAAATGGGTGGCCCAATGGTTCTATTGCAAATCTGGAGTTGGGAACGCATCCACATCGGACGTCCCCATATTATAGAACCAACAATGGATTGGTTGGCCGACTCACCGCTCCAAGTTATTACCTCTTTTAGGAGTATATTGGGCGAGACGGCACACGTGGATCGATAACCCACGACAATCACTTATCTATTATAGAGATGAGTTAGATAACTTGTGGGACGAGTTCGTCAATTAGGAACCGTACTTGACTGCCAGGTTGGAGAGGGTTCCACCGGTTTATTTGGCTGGTGCCCTTTGGTTGACGGTTGCACCACTTGTGAATTTTTCTGTTGTTGAGTTCCAGTATCCGGCTAGAGTGATGCGGCAATTTAGATATCAACAGAAGATTTCGAAGTCTGGTGTTATGATAAAAAATTGCACGAGGTGAGAGGAACGGGTCAAGTGCCCAACTTCGATTGGGCTGATTTCCACTGGGTCCATGTGGCCAACTGGAACACCATGCGGTATTAGATGACACCGAATATGATGTACTTCTCTATACCATTTGATAGCTCTTTCCAACATGTATACATGATGTTGTACAGGCACATTACACGGTTGTATGTTTCTCCATAAGCCGCTGTACCAGCCGGTGTGCAGATTCCGATTCTCCTAACCGAGGAAGAACCACCACCGGCATATTCTTCTTCCTAGCCGATGTATCAACCAAAGGCTTCGACGTATCGAAACTTGGTAAGTAAAATTTCATGCAATTTCATACATTTAGTATGCATGTATTGTTATTTGAGGATGGGATGATACATTTAGTGCACATTTTGTTTAAATTAAAATTTTCAACCTAATGTAGATTGAAAATACATGGGAAAACATTTGGATAGTTACTCGTGTCTTGAAGAGTAAGGTACCCAAGATCGTTAAGGAATTAATGCGGGAGATGTTAAAGCCATGTCGCCGTAGTCTTGAAGAGGTGGGTGAAGGTCCGCAACTTGATGCATATTTAAAAGACAACGTGGCAGTTCCTTGGCGAAAGAGCGTGACAATGCTGGGAATTCACATCACCGAGCTACAACAAGTTTAACAACAGCAACCACCTGAAGAAGATGCGGAGGAGCAGTGGTCGGATGACCCTCAATCCCCCGAGATGCAAGGTAGACGATGAAATCCTCAACGAAAGAGGAACTCCCCTGATCAATTTACACCCAGTGGACACAAACCACGTGGTCGTAAAAGGTAGTATATAACAAGTGGTTCATTATTAGTATTTTAGTGTTTGGTTGATGAATTTTGTAACCCATGTTTTCCCCAAATCCGTATTTTCAGTGTATTTTTCTGTATTTAAAATTTTTGTATTTTAGTTTTTCCGCTTTCAAATTCTTTTGTCAAAATCTGTTGTTGGATTTTCTATTGAGATCTATTTTTGATCAGTAATTTTATTTGATTTTTATTCAAATCTTATTATTGATATTATTATGATTTCCTTTGATTGATAAATTAAATATCTATTTCTATTGTTAACTGTATTTGTAGTATTTTAGATAAATACTATTTTGTACTGCAAATTACATTTTATTATAAACAATATTTTTATTTGTTATTTTATTGAATTTATAAACCCTATATTCTATTTAAATACCCTAATACACCCAAAACCCATTATATTCTAATCCCCAACCCTGTTTTTTTTAAAATAACCCCAAACCCATTATACAACTCTACCACCTATTATAACCCTATACCCATTTTTAAATAAGCCTAAACCCAGCTACCCTTATCCCCATACCCGTTTTCCCCCTAATGACTCAATCCCTACCCATTTTACTCCCAACACCCGACCCGTTTCACCCTCTTACTGTGCCGCCCCCTTCAACCTAAAACCCTACTTATATAATATCCTTAACGCCTGTTCATCTTTTAAACTTCTCAGCCGACCCCTGCTCTCCCGAGCCCCTCTCCTTCCCCGTGCTTCTCATCGACGCGCCAGCTCCTCGCCTACCGCTCCTTTCCCTTCGGCGTGCCCCTTAGTCGCGCCGTCTCCCCTTCCCCCTGGCCGCCGTCGCCCCACAGCAGCCTAGCACGACAACACAGCACCCCATCGTCCCCGACCATCAGCCTCCCCTGGTGTGCCTCCGCCTCCTCCTCGATGCCTGTGCTGCACCCCTTCTCCTCTCCCCGTCGTTGCAGCAAGCAGCAACAACCACCTCGCCAGTCAGTAGTAGCAGCGTGCTCCCTCTGTCCGCTGGCGCTGCCCCTGCACGCCGTCCACCGCCAGGCAGCTATCGCAGCAAGCAGCCAACCATTGCCCGTTTGCTTGGTGATCAAATTTATTGATCAAGTGATCATGGGTTTTGATGGTTTGAATATTGGCCATCCGATCTTGTTGATCTTGATCAAGGAGTGTTGATCATGTGATGAGAGCCGTCTGTTTCCCCCTTGATCATCTTGATCTTGACTAAGTGCATTGTTGGCCGTCCGTTCTTGATCTCTTGATATGGTCCGTTGGATCTTGATTATCATCTTTGATTATGGACCGTTGGATCGCTCTATCATCATCTTGGATTTCTTGATCACTTTGATTGGTGGCCGTTCGATCGTCGATCTAACCCGATCATCATCATCATCATCATCAAGATACTGATCACATTTTGATCTTGATCTTGATCTTCGATCAGAGTCATCTGATCTGATCCAATCACCTTGATCTCTTGATCTCACGATCTCAGCCGTCCGATCGTGTTTGTGAGTTATTTGTTCTTTGGATTTGTGATCTTGTTCGTGTTCGCTTGTTCATGATTTTGAGTTCGTGCCCGGAAATCCGTTCCTGTTACTTTTGGAGTTCGTTTCGTCTTCGGTTAGGGCAACTAACTTGTACTCCAATTCCTTTGTTTGATACAAGTCAAAAATATCGCTTATAGTGTAGTTGGGTTCTAGAGACAATCCGTGTGTGTGTTAGGTTTGATGGGTTTTGTCTCTATTGTGCTATTTGACCATAGTTGCCTCACGACACAATATTGACATGAATTAACTTAGATTTGTCCGTTCTTGATTTGATCATGTATGTGGGATTTTTGTGAAAATTTGAGTAGCTGTTGAGATTCATGTGATAAACTTGTTTTAAATATGTTAATAACCTTAATTCATGATGTTGGACACTTGGTAGACTCGATTTCAAGTTTGGTTGTGCTTTGAACAAATTTTGTATGATATATGTTGACTTGTTGTTAAAGGCAAAAATTTGTATTTTGTCGCTGATCTGTTTTGGTTGCTGTTTTTGACTGTCTTGAAATCAGTAACTTAATTTTGGTATAAAATATGAGTTTTAGAGAAATTCGTCTATTTTCCAACCCCTCTGACCTTGCTCGATTTCATTTTCGTATGAGTGACTTATGACAGTTTTACTACAGAGGTGTATCATGTTTCCAGATTTCGTTTCTCGACGATTTTGTTGATTAAACTATTTTGATAATTGAGCTACACCTATTATTTTGATCTAAAACTTTGGTTAGTTTTTCTATATCTACTTAGGGATTACCCAGAATTTTGGTAGATTTTATTGATGAGTTTTATGTGCCGTTTCATGCTCATTTATGAACACTATACTTGCTATATTTTGCTCGTTGTTTTGTAATGAATCGTATTTTTACCCTATTTCATTTTACTGTATGAAAAATGTTTGTGAAATATAAAAGTTAATATATTTTGTCTATTTTCATCTCCCTTTGACGGATTTGGATTTCGTTTCACGGCTTGCAAGATAATTCAGTTTTCGTACAACAGTGTTGGGAATTCCAAAATTGCCAACCTATCGTTTCTTGATGTTTTCTTATTTTTGATGACTGAACTAATTTTGCTGGAATATTATGAAACTGTATATTTTAATTCTAGACATATAGGGGATTACCCCAGATTTTTCGTGGATTTATTTGAGAGGTTTTGATGCTGTTTTTCGGACTGAGAATTTGTTTTACTGATTTCTGACTGAACATGTTTTCTGGATTCAAACCTGTTTTGAGCTATGATGTTGTGAAATACCATATGACCTTATTTATATTCGCTGGATTCGGTTGGGAGTCTATTTTCCAGATTCTTTAACTGATCTAGCTTTGCATTTCTGTTGCGACGGAATTCACTATTTTAGTACTGTACTGTCTTGCTGTCCTGAATATGAACATACACTCACTACAAAAGATACTGCTTTTACCGGCGATTATTTCCCGGCGTTTTACTAGTAGCGCCGGGGTAGGGAGCGAGTAGGAATTGGGCGCCAGATGGGATGGACATACACCGGCGGTCGATTTAAAACGCCGGCGTATGTTAGTATTCACCGGCATTTTACCTAAACACGCCGGTGAAGTTTATTATTCACCGGCGTTTTTTATTATAAACGCCGGCGAATATACGGACACATTCACCGGCGTTTCTAATTAAAACGCCTGTGAATAACTGGGAATAAAACCCGCGAACCCTAATCTTTCGCTCGCCATTTTCCCAATACCCAAAAAAAAAAAAGGAAAGAGGCGCTTCGTTTCCCTCCTTCCTCGCTCTACTTCCCGCGCGTTTGCCTCCGCCGCTTCGTCCTCTTCGACGGCCTTCGACCATTCGAAATCGTCCCTTATTCCCTTCGTCCTTTTCGATTTCCTTCTTCCCTCTCTCTATTTGGAGGTGAATCGGCGGTCGCCCCCTTTCTCTCTCTCTCCTACGCCCCCGCCCTCGTCGCCCCGCTCCCTCCCTCTCTCTTCGGTATGATCCCTTGATTTCCCTTATTTTCCAAAAAAGGCAGCTTTTTTCAGTTTATTTATTTCGATTTTCTTAGCATGAACGGTTTAGTTGAGATGAAGAATTAATAGAAAAATATATGCTTAGATAATGGAAATTTTCATCTTCTTTTACTGTTAATGAAGCTGATTTCATGCATCTGATTGTCTTCATGGCATGTTTGTTTTTTTACCCAAAATGGGTTCACTGTGAACTGAGGATGCTCTAGGTACGTATGCCAATATCCTCCGGCCGGATATGCACAACAATTGGATTTTAGATTTAGTTGGGCACAGTGAATTAGTAGAGCAACATATAAGCTCAGTTAATGGAAAATTTTCATTTTCAGATACTATTAAAGTAACCTGATTGCAATCTTTGGCATGGTTTTTTAACACAAAATGGGTTCACTTCCAAACTAAGTATGCTGCATAGCATACCCGTTTTCTTTCACTGTTAATGAAGCTGATTTCATGCATCTGATTGTCTTCTTGGCATGCATGTTTTTGTACCCAAAATGGGTTCACTGTGAACTGAGGATGCTATAGGTACGTATGTCAAAATCCTCCGGCCGGATATGCACAACAATTGGATTTTAGATTTAGTTGGGCTAAAGAAGTAGTAGAGCAACATATAAGCTCAGATAATGGGAAATTTTCATTTTCAGATACTGTTAAAGTAACCTGATTGCAATCTTTGGCATGGTTTTTTAACACAAAATGGGTTCACTTCCAAACTAAGTATGCTGCATAGCATCCCCAGTTTCTATAGGTTCACTTCCAGACTAAGTGAACTGAGGATGCTATAGGTACGTATGCCAAAATCCTCCGGATACGCACAACAATTGGGTTTTAGATTTAGTTGGGCTGAAGAAGTAGTATAGCAACATATAAGCTCTGATAATGGAAAATTTATCATTTTCAAATACTATTAAAGTAACCTGATTGTCAATCTTTGGTGTTGCCGCTAAATTCGGTGTGGGGGCAAGCAGATGAATTTGTGAGTTCGTAGAAAACCTGAATAGCAAATACCTAACCTGTTCCGCCGGAGCTTGACCGTTGACTCCCGCCGTTCACCTGCAAGGAAGTGCGAGACACCGGGGTTGATCCCGGTTGACTCCCGCTGCTGTTTCTCTTCTTCGTCTCCTCGTTCTCCGACTTCGCCTCCATTTCCCTTCTCGTCTTCGACCGAAGCTTTCGACCCCACCTCGTCCTCGACCTAGGCCTCGCCCCTCTCCGACCTCGCCTGGCGAGGAGCTCGACAGTGATAGGAGTTCGGTTGTTGGAGCTCGACGCAGTGGAGGGGAGAGGTCGAGCTTCGACAATGGAGTGTGGAGCTCAACGTCGTGGCAAACGTGGCAAAACTCGGAGAGCAGAGGGCTCGGCGAACGAGGCGAGGGGTCGTTCGGCGAAGGAGAAGAGGAGCTCGACGTCTTCGGTGAACGTGGCGAAGCTCGGAGCTCGGCCTTGGAGGAGTTGGGTTCGAAGATCTGAGTTGGAGGTGAGGAGCTTGGCGACTCAGTAGAGAGAGGCTCGGAGTGGTGGTGTTTGGCGGCATGGAGCTCGATGCTTCGGAGCTCGACGAAGGGGACGTCGGAGCTCGAGCTCGGCTGTCGTGAGGGGTCGACAACGAGAACTTGAGCTTCGGCGAGGGAGGGGAGAGGTCGAGCTTTGACAATGAAGGAGTGTGGAGCTCGACGTCGTGGCGAAGCTCGGAGAGCGGAGGGCTCGGCGAACGAGGCGAGGGGTTGTTCGGCGAAGGAGAAGAGGAGCTCGACGTCTTCGGAATATGGCGAGCTTGGGGTGCTTGAAGTCAGAGGAAGATGCCTGTGATGGGGTTTTTGAGCTCGGAGAGTGAAGCTGGGTAGAGCTTGGTTGTTTGAAGAAGAAGGTGGCGAGGAGCTTGGAGCTCGGTGGAGACGAAGAGCTCGAAGCTCGACATTGGTGAATTTGGCGATGGCGTTGGGTTCGGCCGAGGAGAGGGTTCGACGTGGGCGGAGCTGCGAGCTGAAAGAGCTTGGTGAGACTCGTCGACAGTGGTCGGGTTTCGACGACAGAGAAGATGGGTTCTTCTTTTGTGCTGTTTTGGCGGGAAAGTGGGGAAGAGATGGATTGGGGTTCGGGTCGGATCCCCTTGACGGGTCCGAACCCGGCCCCTTGTGCCACCCTTTTTTTTTTTTTTTTCTCTCTCTCTCTCTCTCTCTCCCTCCCTCCCTCTCCTTCCTTGTTCGGAAAATCCGAGCTCCTCGGATCTGCTTCTTGTTCGGCCAATCCGAGCACGGATTATGAGGAGATTTTTTGCCGCTTAGCGGTTCGGTAGTTCGGTAGCTCGGATTTGAGATCCGAGCTACGTGGCTCAATCTGGACGGTTGATCACGATCGTGGCGCGAATCACGAGACAAGAGGCACGAGTTTCGAAAAAACGTTATCTTGTCGTTTTGTGGTGACGTGGCGAGATCTGAGCCGTTCATCATGTTTTAGCACGAATTTTGAGACGATCCGACGGTGAGATGGGTTCGGTCGAATTTTTCCCCATATACAGCGTCGGCAATTCGGCACCTCGGTTCGGCACTTCGGCGAAGGCACCCCGGCTCGGCTATACGGCTCGGCCATACGGCTCGGCTGTACCTCCAAAGATGCCACGTGGCATGCCACGTGGCTTTGCTGCTTCTTTCTCCTGTCTTCTTCTTTTTCTTCGCTTCTCCTTCGACTCTCTCTCCCTCCTCGTTTCTTTCTCTACCGAACTTGCCCCACGCCCTCCTTCTTCTTTGTTTCTTTTTCGCCTCTCCCCGCTTTTCCTTCATCTTCGTCTCGAAGGAAGCGCCGACGAAGGAGCTCGGAGCTCGACGGTGAAGCTTGGAGAGGTGAAGGGTTCGGCTCGGCGACGGAGAGAGTTCGGCGAGAGTGGGAGCTCGGAGTCGGCATTGCCCGGAGTGGAGGTGGCGAAGCACGAAGCCCGGCCGAGGAGTTGGGTTCTCTCCTCTGCCTTGTTCTTCCGCACAGTGGAGAAGAGGAGATGTGTTGGGGAAGAAGGAGAATAATGAAGGAGCTAAGATGGGTATGGGTCGGACCGTTTGTATCGGATCCGACCCCGACCGTTAGCCTCTTTTTCTTTCTTCCTCTTCATCTGCTTGCTTTATTCGGCGAATCCGAGCACGGATTTTGAGGCACATTTTCACCGCTCCGCAGGTTGGTAGATTAGCAGATCCCGGCTACGCAGCTCGATCCGGACGGTTGATCACGATCGTAGCGCGAATCACGAGACAAGAGGCACGAGTTTCGAGAAAACGTTATCTTGTCGTTTTGCGGTGACGTGGTGCGATCTGATCCGTCCATCACGCTTGAGTGTGAATTCTGAGATGATCCAACGGTGAGATCGCCTCGGGACGATTTTTTGCCATATACGAGGGTCGGTACCCGGGCACCTCGGCTCGGAGGGTCAGTACTGTTGGCCGAGGTGCTGAGTTATCTGTTTTGAAGGAAGTGTTCCTTGAAGACTCGGTTGAGCTGTTCGGTAGCTCGAGCGTGAGGAGAAGCTTATTGAGTTGATGAAGGGGATAGGTCGATGAAGCTCTGCTCCTCGGCTCGGAAGGATGGGTCAGCATATGGGAGAGGCGAGGAGCTCTGAAGTTGTCTCTATTCTGTTTGGTTTTGGAGATTTTTGAAGAGGAGCTCCGCTCCTAGGAGAAGAGGTGCTGGGAAGACCCATTCTCTGAAGTGAGTGCAAGGAGCAACTCCAGGGGAGGGTTGTGAGCTCCGAACTCGTTGGGAAGAGCTCCGCTTTGGAGGCGAGCGGAGTGAAGAGCTTGGCCTTGAGAAGAAAGAGGAAGGGGAGGAGAGGCATTCGGGTTCTCTCCCCTGCCTCGTTCCTTCGCACAGTGAAGAAGAGCAGAAGTGTTGGGTACCTTTGGCGGGAAGACTGAAGAAGGAGAAAAATGAAGGAGCTAAGAAGGGTATGGGTCGGACCGAGGGTATTGGATCCGACCCTGACCCGTTAGCCTCTTTTTCTTCGTGCTCTTCATCTGCTTAGCTGCTCGGTAGATGCATCTTGTTCGGCAGATCCGAGCACGGATTTTGGGGCACATTTTCCGCCACTTTGCTTCTCGGTAGATGGGTAACTCAGCTCGGATGGTCGTGGGGGCAGTTCGAAATGGCTATCTTCCTCCGGCCCGTTTAAGGATGAGCCGGTGAAGTAAAGTCGAGCCATAGGACCCCGACCATCGTGAGGTTAGTTTGAGGGATGCAGGAGCAGTTTCGAATGGCGAGCTACTTCTAGTCCGCTTAGGAGCGAACTTGCGAAGTTGAATCGAGCCAAGTGTTGGACTCCGATCCATTCAACGGCTGCAGGAGCAATTTCGAACGGCGATCTACTCCTGGCTCGTCTGAGGACGAGCCGGGGAAGAAGAGTCGAGCCGAGTGCTGGACTCCGAACCATTGTGAGGTTGTTTGAGGGATGCAGGAGCAGTTTCGAATGGCGAGCTACTTCTAGTCCGCTTAGGAGCGAACTTGCGAAGTTGAATCGAGCCAAGTGTTGGACTCCGATCCATTCAACGGTTGCAGGAGCAATTTCGAACGGCGATCTACTCCTGGCTCGTCTGAGGACGAGCCGGGGAAGAAGAGTCGAGCCGAGTGCTGGACTCCGAACCATTGTGAGGTTGTTTGAGGGATGCAGGAGCAGTTTCGAATGGCGAGCTACTTCTAGTCCGCTTAGGAGCGAACTTGCGAAGTAGAATCGAGCCAAGTGTTGGACTCCGATCCATTCAACGGCTGCAGGAGCAATTTCGAACAGCGATCTACTTCCGGCTCGTCTGTAGACGAGCCGAGGAAGAAGAGTCGAGCCGAGTGCTGGACTCCGAACCATTGTGAGGTTATTCAACGGCTGTGGGAGCAATTCCGAATGGCGAACCACTTCTAACCCGCTTAAGAGCGAGTTATTCGAAGCAGAATCGAACCAAGTGTTGGACTCCGGAGCCATCATTAGAGTTTAGTGAGTTGCGGGAGGAGCCATGTAGAAGAAGCTGGACTCCGAACCTAGAGAGATAGAGGAGCAAGAGCAATAATTTTCAATGAAAAGATAAGTTTTATTGAAATAAACTAAGTGGCTGCTCCAATAGGGCGAGCCATTATTACATGCTGTTGGCCGAGTTACAAGCATCAGCCTTATTGAAAATCAAAATCCTACTTCTACAATAAGGTGAGGACCTCTTGGGAGGAGCTGAGTCTTGAAGCTCGACGGGCCTTTCTGTTCGTTTGGAAGAGGTGGTGATCAGGTGAGGGGCTCGGCCCCCTCTTTTTGGACGAACTGGATCAGGTGCCCCCGCTGTATGAGTTCTTCGATCTCCTCCTTGAGAGCCCGACAATCATCCGTGTCGTGGCCGTGGTCCCTGTGAAAGCGGCACCACTTATCCTTATTCCTCTTCTTGCCAGGTGTATTCATTCTCGGGGGAGCGCGGAGCAGCCCTTCGTTGTCCACCTTCATAAGGACTTCTGATATGTTGGCAATGAGGGGGGTGAACTTCTCAAACCGAGGAGTCGGGCGACGCTGTCCATTGCTGTCCTTCTGGGATTTTTGGGAGCCCTCATCTTCTTCGGTCAGCTTTCGTTTCGTCCCTGAGACAGACCCTCCGAAGCTTGGAGGGTAGGCGGCCTCTTCGGCACGAATGTACTTGTCACACCTGAGAAGGAGGTCGGCAAAGTTCTGTGGAGGCTTCTTAGCAAGAGAGGAGCGGAGGCTGGAATTGAAGACGTTGGATTGGAAGGCGGCTGTTGCGACGGATTGGTCGAGGGAGGCTATGGTCCTGGCTTCAGCTGTGAACCTCTTCACATAGTCTCTTAACTTCTCACCTTTCTCTTGTCTAAGCTGGAGGAGTGAAATGCTGGTCTTCTCCGTACGCCTGCTACTCACGAAGTGGGTGATGAAGAGTGTCTCGAACTGCTCGAAGGAGAATATGGAAGACGGTGCGAGGCGGGAGTACCACTCTCGAGCTGGGCCCTTCAGTGTCGCGGGGAAGGTTTTGCAGAGGAGGGCATCGGAAGCTTGATGGAGGAGCATCAAAGTCTTAAAGCTTTCGATGTGATCGACTGGATCGGTCTCCCCGGTGTAAGTCTCAAATTGGGGAGGTTTGAAGCCGAACGGGACAGGTGCATCCACTATGGTTCGGGAGAAAGGGGGTTGGCTAGGACGTAGGGTCCTCCCCCTAAGCTCCTCTTCTCGGTTTATCCGACCCAGGCACCTTTCTACTTCATGAAGACGGCGGTACATGGCGTCATCCCTCCGACGGTGATCTGCCGAGCCTCGAGACTCATCTTCGTACGAAGGAGAACGAGGGCTGCGGCGATGGTAGCTTCGGGAGCGACGAGGACTTGGGGTACGCCGGGAGTTAGTAGGAGCAGGACGAGGAGAGGGGAACCGTCGGCAAGGGCTTCGGACCGGGGGAGGAGATGGAGCCTTGGGTGCGTTGGTGAGAGCTTGTAGGATGGTCGCTTGGAACTGCTGGAACTCGGCACGGGTGATTGGTGCCTCCTCGTTCTTAGGCTGTTGCCGACCCACGGGGGAGCGTGGCCTTCTTCTGCGATGCTCGGGGGATTCCCTTCGCCCCCTACGGTTAGGAGACCTTCTGTAATCCTGGTGACGGGGAGATCGTTCACCCGGACGATAGTGGCGGGAGGTTCCCTCTCGGGCCCGTTTTTCGTCCAGACAGTGACGAAGATCCACGTCCTTCTTCTGCCGACTCTGAGGATTGTGTGATGCCATGGAATCCGTAGAGGCATTGTGTATGGAGATGCGGTCTTGGTGGAGAGGTTGCTTTCCGCGGGAGCCCCCCGCACCAGCATTCTGAGGTCCGGTCGGACCCTTGGGGGGTTGCTGATTCTGAAGGGGCTGATCTTGCTGAAGGGGGTCTTTTGTCTGAAGCGGAGGTCGTTCCTGCTGCAGAACGGGTTGGTCAGGGACTGGCTCCTGCTGATCGGCGGGATTGGGCCCATGGTTGGACCCCCTAGATTTGGCTTTTCTCGGAGGCATGGCTGGAGAAGATCTAGTCGACGGAAAGAGGAGGGGCTGCTATTCGTATGTTTCCCACAGACGGCGCCAATCTGTTGCCGCTAAATTCGGTGTGGGGGCAAGCAGATGAATTTGTGAGTTCGTAGAAAACCTGAATAGCAAATACCTAACCTGTTCCGCCGGAGCTTGACCGTTGACTCCCGCCGTTCACCTGCAAGGAAGTGCGAGACACCGGGGTTGATCCCGGCGACGCACCCTCCGACGCTCAAGTCAGTAACCAGAAATGATTATGAAAGAGCGTTTAACTAGAAAAAGATTGATTACCTCTTAATGAAGATGGGTGAGGGGTATTTATAGGCGTCTTAGGGACTGGTTTTAGGAATGTAATCCCCGTGATTAGATAAGGAATATTCCTCGTAATCAGATAAGGCATGTAATCTGATAAGGTATATCCCCTATAATCAGTTAAGGAATTTAATCCCTAATCCCCAGTGAAAAGATAAATGTGAATCATGGCCGTTGATTTAGGTCTAATCAGGGACCTTGATTGTATCTTGTCGGATCGGGTTGGTAGCGGGTTGAAACCCGTACCCAGCTGAGGCAGATCCGTTTGCGGGTTATTGGATCTGTGAGAAGGAGACCCAGTACCCGCTTCGGACCCATTTGCATGTGAAATTACCGTTTTACCCCTGAGCTTTAAGATTCGAGTCCGATGTGAACGGTCCCGATTTAATCCTATTTTTAGCCATATCATTTGGCATGGTTTTTTATACCAAAATGGGTTAACTTCCAATCTAAGTATGCTGCTAGCATCCCCATTTTCTTTTTTTGTTGTTAGTGAAGCCTATTTTCATGCATCTGATTGTCATCTTGGCATGTTTTTTTACCAAAATGGGTTCACTGTGAACTGAGGATGGTATAGGTACGTATGTCAAAATCCTCCGGCCGGATATGCGGCTACAATTGGGTTTTAGATTTAGTTGGGCTGAAGAAGTAGTAGAGCAACATATAAGCTCAGATAATGGGAAATTTTTCATTTTCAGATACTGTTAAAGTAACCTGACTGCAATCCTTGGCATGGTTTTTTAACAAAATGGGTTCACTTCCAATACTAAGTATGCTGCATAGCATCCCCAGTTTCTTTCACTGTTAATGAATTGAAGCTTATCCCATGCATCTGATTGTCATTTTGGCATTTTTTTTGACCAAAATGGGTTCACTGTGAACTGAGGATGCTATAGCTCTATGCCAAAATCCTCCGGCTATGTACAACAATTGGTTCAGTCTGTAAAATATATGCTTACATACTAGACATTTTAATTTTTCTTTTACTGTTTCTTTTGTTTAGTATTATTATTATTATTATTATTATTATTATTATTATTATTATTATTATTATGAGATAAGTGATTATTAGTAGTCATGAACAGAATAGTTCATGAGTCATCAGATCTTCTTGTTACCGTAGTTACAGCACGACGCGCTCATTATTCGGCCGATTCCTCTTCATCAGCAAAATACCCTTTACCATCATCATCTCCTTGAACGGAAAGCCAAATACAGGGGAGACTATAGTCGATTTTTTTTTATGCTCGAACACAGGGTGTGTGATAAAATACCGTCTAAGGTGGTTGTGATCATTTCCACAAAAGGTCGTTTAGGGTTTGGTAAATAGAGTAGATTGTGTTAAGATGTAGTTTTTTTTTGTACATTTTTTGGAGCCACAATTTCTTTATTTTACAGTTAAAGATTATATCGTTTATTTATTTGCAGCTAGGGATGGTTTTCAAATAGGTGAAATTTAATATACAAAATGCCTTTTACTGTTATTACTATTTAATATATCAAATTTTAATTTCAGACTGTGTGCTATTGATATAATGGATAGAAGTTGGATTAGTAAACCACGATTATCCAAGGAGTACCGTGATGGTATTAAAGATTTTATTATCTTTGCCAAACGACATTCCCGTGATCCCAACCTAATCCTTTGTCCATGCCTTCGCTGTACAAATTGTATGCTGAGGACATGTGACGTAGTACATACACACTTGGCTGTCAACGGTTTTCTTCAAGGGTACACAAGGTGGTTTTGTCATGGAGAGGATCATACGGCAGCTCCTGTTCGTCCGGTTGTATTAGAAAATGAGGCTGAGCCCTTAGTGAACGAAGACTTAAGCGTTCCCGATGAGATGCATGCTTTGTTACAAGATGCCATGGGGATTCATAATGTTCCTTTCCACACCAATGACCCAACAACCGAAGTTCACAATGAGTCAACAGAAACAAACCAGATTGGTGGTGGGGTGGACGAGGAAATGTCTGGCCCCACCCATGAAAATAATAAGCAGCAAGAATCCTTCGCTAAGTTACTTGAAGATGCTAGTATCCCGTTGTACCGCGACTGCACCAAATTTTCTAAGTTCTCATTCATTGTCAGACTATTTCAGATTAAATGTTTAAACGGGTGGTCTGCTAAGTCCTTCACTATGCTACTTGAATTGTTGAATGAAGCATTTCCTGAAATCTGTATTCCAAACTCAGCATATAAAATCAAAAAATTCCTAAGTTCTCTCGATCTAGGATATGAGAAGATAGCAGCATGTCCAAATGACTGTATGCTTTTCACGAGTGGTAAAGAAAGTCTGGAGAATTGCGAAGTGTGTGGTTCTTCGAAATGGAAAGAAAGACCAAATCAAGACGAGGGAGCCAGTGGATCTACTAAGCGAAGTAGGAAAAAGAAGCCTGCCAAAACATTGCGTTACTTTCCTCTGATTCCTAGGTTACAAAGGTTGTTTATGTCCACGAAAACTTCTTCTGATATGAAATGGCATGCTGAAGGTCGCACTAATGATGGGATTCTTAGACATCCTACTGATTCTCAATCTTGGAAAAGATTTGATGAAAGATATCCTGATTTTGCGGAAGATCCTCGAAATGTGAGACTTGGACTAGCTAGTGATGGTTTCAACCCTTTCAGGCAAATGAGTAGTACATACAGCATATGGCCGGTTGTGTTGATACCATATAATTTGCCGCCTTGGAAATGCATGAAGCAGTCCTCATTTTTTTTGTCCATAATAGTTCCTGGACCGAAAGGTCCTGGAAATGATATAGATGTGTACCTACAACCGTTAATAGATGAACTTCAGAAGTTGTGGGTGGGTGTTCCAACCTATGATGTTGTGGCTAAAGAAACATTTTCTCTTTGTGCCGTGTTGTCTTGGACAATCAATGATTTTCCAGCATATGCAAATTTATCTGGATATAGTACTAAAGGACGTTATGCATGTCCATGTTGTGCTGACCAAACTAGTTCAAGGTGGTTGTACAATGGCAGAAAGTTTTGCTATATGGGTCATAGGAGATGGTTGCCTGACACACATATATTTCGGGCAGAGGCAGCGACATTTGATGGCACCGACGAGTGGGAACATGCTCCTGGGTCTTCTTCTGGTTCAGATATTTTGAGGCGGGTAGATGGTCATCAATTCAAATATGGAAAGGTACCAGAAGTCAGGACAAAGGGCAAGAAAAGGGCAAGGCCGGAGCGAGGTGAGGAGACCGATCTATATGGCGAGGATGAGGATCAAAACTTGACGAGTTTAGGTGCATGGAAGAAGAAGAGTATTTTCTTCAAGTTGCCGTATTGGGAATTCAACTTACTGAGACATAATTTAGATGTGATGCATATCGGAAAAAATATTGGTGAGAATCGTATAGGAACAGTTATGGGAGATGATCGGAAGACAAAGGACAATCTCAAGAGCCGACTTGATTTGAAGTCAATGGGCATCCGACATGAGTTGCACCCAGAAGAATTGCCGAACGGGAAAGTGCTCCTACCTCCTGCAATCTATTCAATGTCAAAATCGGAGTTGGAGTTGTTTTGCAAAGTACTACTTGAACTTAAAGTCCCCGATGGCTATTCTTCTAACATGGCAAAATGTGTCAACTTTAAAGAGAAGAGGCTTCAGGGTCTAAAGTCACACGACTACCACATCCTAATGCAGGATCTCCTTCCTGTGGCCCTAAGGTCTTCAATGTGTGAGCAAGTCACTACTGTCCTGAAAGATCTTTGTAGCATATATAAAGGTATTTGCTCAAGAATGCTTCGTGTTGAAGATCTGGACCAATTGGAGCAGCAGGCGGCATTGACACTTAGTAAAATGAAGATGATATTTCCTCCATCGTTTTTCACTATTATGATTCACTTGATAATCCACCTTGCTGGTGAAGCCAGAATCGGTGGTCCTGTTCACTATCGGTGGATGTACCCCATTGAGAGGTAAAATAATTCGTTCATCTTACGAAATTGAATTTTCAAAAGCTCATTTCTTTTAATCCCCTAATCCGCTCTAGTTTATTAATTGTACATGTTCAGGTACCTATACCGGCTAAAGGGTTATGTGAAAAATAGAGCATATCCTGAAGGGTCAATAGCCCAGGGATATCTATCAGAGGAGTGCTCACATTTTTTTTCCAGGTATTTGCCTGGTGTGGAGACATCTTCCAGTAGACCACGTAGAAATCCAGACATTTCCAACCTTGATGGTGCACAATATCTTTTTGATACCGCTGGCACCACTATTGGTAAAGTTGATGCATTTGAGCTCGATAGCTTAGCGTGGGAACAGGCACATCGATATGTGCTAGACCATCATGCATCAGTGGAACCATTTCGAAAGTAAGTTGCTTTTGAATGTAAATCGAATACAGTGAAAACTGCGGAGTTCGATATTTTTGATACTTTTGTTATTCCTAATTTCAATTGCTTGTTTTTTAGCGGATTTGTCAGGGACATCAAACGAAGGGCTAGACCAAGAAGACTACCACCACGTGAACAAAACAAGCTGATGAATGAAAAATTTCATAAGTGGTTTGAATCTCATGTAGGTGAATTACAGTTATGCAAGTTAATCTTTATTATATCTACATTTTCTATGGTGTTGATACGATTTGCGCAAAATTAATAGGTACATTCTTTGGGTCCTGAAGGTGCGTCATCTGAAATACAAGTACTGGCCAAAGGTCCCTATCAGATGGTCAAAAGATACGGAGGATACATATTCAATGGTTTTAGATTTCGTACTAAGGATCGTGAATCTAATTTGAAGTCTCAAAATAGTGGAATGGTAGTGACGTCTAAGACTAGAAGTTATGCTTCCAAATCGGACACGAGGCCTGTAGATGGGGATCTCGACTACTATGGAGTGCTCACGGATATCATTGAGTTGAACTATTTTGGCCATTTCCGTGTTGTCTTATTTCGTGGGGATTGGGCTGAGTTTGATAGGAATTTTGCTAACAACAAGGAAAAGCTTGGCTTCACAGTTGTAAACTTCTCAAAATTGATTCACATCGGTACACACATTAGCCATGAGCCATTTGTGTTTCCATCCCAAGTGCAACAAGTGTTCTACATTGAAGATCCAACCCTGCCAAAATCGTATGTGGCTATCCCTATGCAACCAAGAGATGTATTCCAACTGGGCGATACTTCAGACGATGAAGACGGTGAAGACATGAACAGTTACATTGCTTCTGAGTTTCCTGTATTTGATGTAAACACAACCGATGTTGGAATTTGCGGGACTTGGCTTCGCAAGGATGGAGAAGAGGGCGATGTACTGGAAGATGTCGTATTGTAGTTTACATGATTTTCAATTGAGTTTATTATATGTCTGTAATTTTATGTCTTAAATCTTGTTGTAATATTATGTCTGTAATTTCGAATATGTTCATTGTGAATTTAATACACTGGTTTAATTATCTTTCTATTTTCTACTGCTTGGTATTATTTACATTAAACTATGCTTAGTATCATTTGAACCAAACTATCGTTGTCATTTGAACCAAACTATCATTTGAACCAAGTTATCGAATCCTTGACAGGTACAACATGCCGAGGCGTGGAAAGAGGGTAAATATAAATGATGGCAACGAGAGCCATGGGGATGAGCAGCCACTAAATAATAGTGGCAGGCAAACATATGAGAGTGAGGGTAGCACGCCGCCCACTGTCAAAAAACATCGGTAAGTCTTAAAATTGGTATTTTTAAAGAGATTATGTTACTTGAATGCATGAAAGACACGTACTAGTGTTTGTGAGTCTGCATTGTGGCTGTCGTCTATAAGCATTTCGTCTATGTTTCTTAAGTGGGCTGTGATTAGAAAGAAAGGGATGGAGTGGAGATCTGGAAACCCAAAATAGAGACATCTCGTTTATTATAATCTACACTTATTGTTGGACCAACCCCCTCTTGCTGTTGTTGCTGATGTCTCTTTGTGTGCGTGTGTTGAAGAGAATGAAGGGATGAGAGAGAGATGAGGAAAATGCCGCTATGTTAGCCTGGTGTATCCTCATTCTCTACCATCCCTCTTTCTGGCTCCATATATGGCTTCTATATTAAATTGGTTTCCTTCCACGATGACAGTCCGTAATACTACACTTGATATGAGCCCATGTTCATAGCTGCATCCTATTGCATACTCACAAACAACTAATACTTGTCGGCCTTGCATCGTATGCCCAACCCCATTTTGGCACATAACCTGGTATAGATGACATTGTATGACCTGCAAACAAGGATTGTTCAGTCGTGTTGTTGTACTGATTTGGAGGAGGTGAAAATGGGACCATAAAATAGCTTAAGAAGACCATCAGGTTTGTGAAATAAGCTTCACTAACAGTGAAAGAAACTGGGGATGCTATGCAGCATACTTAGTTTGGAAGTGAACCCATTTTGTGTTAAAAAAACCATGCCAAAGATTGCAATCAGATGCATGAAATCAGCTTCTTTAACAGTATCTGAAAATGAAAATTTTTCATAATCTGAGCATATATGTTTCTTTAACAGTGACTGTGAACAATTGTTCTTAATTGGGCTGTGATTAGAAAGAGACGAGTTGGAGTGGAGATCTGGAAACCCATATAGAGACATCTTGTTCATAATAATTTATTATTGTTGTTGTTCTTGTCGCTCTCGCTGTTGTTGCTGATGTCTCTATGTGTTCGTGTGCTGAAGGGAAAGAAGGGATGAGAGAGAGATGAGGAAAATGCCGCTATGTTAGCCTGGTGTATCCTCATTCTCTACCATTCCTCTTTCTGGCTTCTATATTTGGTTTCCTTCCACGATGACAATTCCAGTTAAAACTACACTTGCTATGAGCCCTATTCGTATTTTTCTTCCATGAAGAATTGATCTATGACTACAATCTCCATTCAAAACCCAATTGTTCACTCAAACATGCCCCTTGTCTATGAACTCAAACATCACATTAATAAACATCTTTTCTAATAATGGCTACACTTATGGAAGCTCTCTCTAAGCCTCAATTCTTCAAGGTTTTGTTGCCTACTTCTTTACAGAAGCTGGTACTCTATTCTTCTTTAAAGAGAGGAGAATAGAGTACCAACTTCTGTAAAGAAGTAGGCAACAAAACCTTGAAGAATTGAGGCTTAGAGAGAGCTTCCACAAGTGTAGCCATTATTAGAAAAGATGTTTATTAATGTCATGTTTGAGTTCAGAAACAAGGGGCATGTTTGAGTGATCTGTATTCCAAACAAGCTTCACTAACAGTGAAAGAAACTGGGGATGCTATGCAGCCTACTTAGTTTCTTTAACAGTGACTGAAAATTTCCATAATCTGAGCATATAAATTTTTCATAATCTGAGCATATATGTTTCTTTAACAGTGACTGTGAACAATTGTTCTTAATTGGGCTGTGATTAGAAAGAGACGAGTTGGAGTGGAGATCTGGAAACCCATATAGAGACATCTTGTTCATAATAATTTATTATTGTTGTTGTTCTTGTCGCTCTTGCTGTTGTTGCTGATGTCTCTATGTGTTCGTGTGCTGAAGGGAAAGAAGGGATGAGAGAGAGATGAGGAAAATGCCGCTATGTTAGCCTGGTGTATCCTCATTCTCTACCATTCCTCTTTCTGGCTTCTATATTTGGTTTCCTTCCACGATGACAATTCCAGTTAAAACTACACTTGCTATGAGCCCTATTTTCATTTTAAGCTCAGATGATGCACAACACTTGCTATGAGCCCTATATTTGGTTTCCTTCCAAACTAAGTATGCTGCATAGCATTCCCCAGTTTCTTTCACTGTTAGTGAAGCTTATTTCACAAACCTAATGGTCTTCTTAAGCTATTTTATGGTCCCATTTTCACTAACTGTTAGTGAAGCTGATTTCAAGCACCTGATTGTCTTCTTGGCATGTATGTTTTTATACCAAAAATGGGTTCACTGTGGTCATCAGATATTATATAGGTACGTATGCCAAAATCCTCCGGCCGGATATGCACAACACTTGGGTTTTGCGATATGGTTGGGCTAAAAAAGTAGTAGAGCAACATATAAGCTCAGATGATGGAGAAATTTTCATTTTCAAATACTGTCAATGTAACCGGTTTTTTTAACACAAAATGGGTTCACTTCCAAACTAAGTTTGCTGCATAGCATTCCCCAGTTTCTTTCACTGTTAGTGAAGCTTATTTCACAAACCTGATGGTCTTCTTAAGCTATTTTATGGTCCCATTTTCACTAACTGTTAGTGAAGCTGATTTCAAGCACCTGATTGTCTTCTTGGCATGTATGTTTTTATACCAAAAATGGGTTCACTGTGAACTGAGGATATTATATAGGTACGTATGCCAAAATCCTTCGGCCGGATATGCACAACACTTGGGTTTTGCGATATGGTTGGGCTTAAAAAGTAGTAGAGCAGCATATAAGCTCAGATGATGGAGAAATTTTCATTTTCAAATACTGTCAATGTAACCGGTTTTTTTAACACAAAATGGGTTCACTTCCAAACTAAGTATGCTGCATAGCATTCCCCAGTTTCTTTCACTGTTAGTGAAGCTTATTTCACAAACCTGATGGTCTTCTTAAGCTATTTTATGGTCCCATTTTCACTAACTGTTAGTGAAGCTGATTTCATGCACCTGATTGTCTTCTTGGCATGTATGTTTTTATACCAAAAATGGGTTCACTGTGAACTGAGGATATTATATAGGTACGTATGCCAAAATCCTCCGACCGGATATGCACAACACTTGGGTTTTGCGATATGGTTGGGCTAAAAAAGTAGTAGAGCAACATATAAGCTCAGATGATGGAGAAATTTTCATTTTCAAATACTGTCAATGTAACCGGTTTTTTTAACACAAAATGGGTTCACTTCCAAAATAAGTATGCTGCATAGCATCCCCAGTTTCTTTCACTGTTAGTGAAGCTTACTTCACAAACCTGATGGTCTTCTTAAGCTATTTTATGGTCCCATTTTCACTAACTGTTAGTGAAGCTGATTTCAAGCACCTGATTGTCTTCTTGGCATGTATGTTTTTATACCAAAAATGGGTTCACTGTGAACTGAGGATATTGTATAGGTACGTATGCCAAAATTCTCCGGCCGGATATGCACAACACTTGGGTTTTGCGATATAGTTGGGCTAAAAAAGTAGTAGAGCGACATATAAGCTCAGATAATGGAGAAATTTTCATTTTCAGACACTGTTAATGTAACCTGCTTGCAATCTTTGGCATGGTTTTTTTAACACAAAATGGGTTCACTTCCAAAATGAGTATGCTGCATAGCATCCCCAGTTTCTTTCACTGTTAGTGAAGCTTATTTCACAAACCTGATGGTCTTCTTAAGCTATTTTATGGTCCCATTTTCACTAACTGTTAGTGAACCTGATTTCAAGCACCTGATTGTCTTCTTGGCATGTATGTTTTTATACCAAAAATGGGTTCACTGTGAACTGAGGATATTGTATAGGTACGTATGCCAAAATTCTCCGGCCGGATATGCACAACACTTGGGTTTTGCGATATAGTTGGGCTAAAAAAGTAGTAGAGCAACATATAAGCTCAGATAATGGAGAAATTTTCATTTTCAGACACTGTCAATGTAACCTGCTTGCAATCTTTGGCATGGTTTTTTTAACACAAAATGGGTTCACTTCCAAAATGAGTATGCTGCATAGCATCCCCAGTTTCTTTGACTGTTAGTGAAGCTTATTTCACAAACCTGATGGTCTTCTTAAGCTATTTTATGGTCCCATTTTCACTAACTGTTAGTGAACCTGATTTCAAGCACCTGATTGTCTTCTTGGCATGTATGTTTTTATACCAAAAACGGGTTCACTGTGAACTGAGGATATTATATAGGTACGTATGCCAAAATTCTCCGGCCGGATATGCACAACACTTGGGTTTTGCGATATAGTTGGGCTAAAAAAGTAGTAGAGCAACATATAAGCTCAGATAATGGAGAAATTTTCATTTTCAGATACTGTCAATGTAACCTGATTGTTTAACACAAAATGGGTTCACTTCCAAACTAAGTATGCTGCATAGCATCCCCAGTTTCTTCTTTTGTTGTTAGTGAAGCTTATTTTCATGCATCCGATTGTGATCTTGGCATGTTTTGACCAAAACGGGTTTACTGTGAACTGAAGATGCTATAGGTACGTATGCCAAAATCCTCCGGATACGCACAACAATTGGGTTTTAGATTTAGTTGGGCACAGTGAATTAGTAGAGCAACATATAAGCTCAGTTAATGGAAATTTTCATTTTCAGATACTGTTAATGAAGCTGATTGCCATCTTTGGCATGATTTTTTAACAAAAAATGGGTTCACTTCCAAACTAAGTATGCTGCTAGCATCCTCATTTTCTTTCACTGTTAATGAAGCGTATTTCATTAAGATCCAGGATGGCAAATTTTGACTGGGCTATGATTGGATTGTTTAGTGGATGTTGTCTATGTTCTTAATTGGCTGTGATTAGAAATAGTGGGCTCGAGTGGAGATCTGGAAACCCATATAGAGACATCTTGTTCATAATAATTTATTATTATTGTTGTTCTTGTCGCTCTTAAGGTGGTTGCTGATGTCTCTTTCTGTTCGTGTGCTGAAGGGAAATAAGGGATGAGAGAGAGATGAGGAAAATGCCGCTATGATAGCTTGGTGTATCCAAAGTCTCTACCTTTCTTCTTTCTGTTTCCATTTCTGGCTTCTATATATATTTGGTTTCCTTCCACGATGACAGTTCCCTAAAAATACACTTGATATGAGCCCTATCTTATTTTTCTTATTTTTCTTATATTTGGTTTCCGTCCACGATGACAGTTTCATGGATTGTCTGAACAATCCATGAAGGACTTGCTTAGATACTGAATTTTCATTTGTTTTATTGTTTTAGATAGTGGATATTCCCAATCAGAGGAGAATATAAAGGTTTCAAGTTAGATACTGAATTTTCATTTGTTTTGTTATTTTAGATATATTTAAAAACAAAAT